>JADDOH010004030.1:0-202075 GCA_016648135.1 Agrypnia vestita | reverse complement strand
AACTTTAGGATACGAGAACGATTTTCTTCTCTATTCTCTCTATCCGAAGTGATAGACAGAGAAGAATGAACAATTCTTTCTTACATGGAAGCCAGTGTTTAATATTTCTAATAGGTCCATTCTTTAATATCTGATTTACCTGATCCAGTCGGAATATTTGCTGATGACCTCCGTATGCGTTGGCTTTAACTCAAGTACCTACCTATCTGCAGGTGTCTACCTGCATACATGCATAATTTTCTTACCGTCATCGCTTCACTCTTACACTACACGTGCTTAAACCATCTAAGCGACGCGACTCCTTGTATGTATGTGTGTACCTACCTAGGTAATTTTTTGTTTTAGTTTTTATCACTTTAACATAAAAAAGTTTTCACTGTTAGTCAACGTAATTTTTGCAGGCGGTATTTTGTGTATATAAATCATCTAACAACACAAAAAACTGGGTAGGTAGGTACTTTAAAATAGAAAATAGTCTAGCAAAACAGCCAAAATATGGCTTATAGGTAGTGACGGAATTTTAAGCGGTGACACACTAACGGTTATTTGAGATTTGTATTTGATTGCTTCGATGACAGGTATCTGATTTTTTGGATTTCGATGGGCAACCATCCTTACTAGACAACAGTTGTATCTTAGTTACCAATCATCGATACAATCAGATACAAATATCATATATCTATACCGTGTATAACCTGTTAAAATAACTGTTTAACCATCACAAATGGCTTATGATAAGGCAAAAAAATATAATTTAAAATGGCAATTTATCTTTTTTGGGTGTTTATTCACAATTGTAAATATTTTTTACTTATCTTACCACGGTATAATATCTACTGCTGCTGTCTCCCCAGGAAATTACAGTGGATAGTATCAAATAACGGCGACGAAGAACAAGATCTCCATCAAAAAGGGCAGACCAAATCAAGGAGTTGATCGGTAGATCACATAACACAGCACTCAACACAGACGAAGACCAAGAGAGATGGAGGAGAATAATCCCCGTAATTCCACCGAACCGCAATGCTAGGTCATGAGCTAAATAACCAGGAAGAAGAATACGGTAATGCGCTAGGAATATTCGATAAGTTTTCCAGAAATTCTAATCAAGTTAAGCTTATTTAAATGTACGGACCGCACGCCACTGATCTATGTATTTTGCCTACAATGGATTTTGAAGTCTGCTTAATCAGCTGCGAATGTCTGGTTGAACCGACGCAAGCCAATACGGTTGATGTATTACGATCGAGCGTTCTAGGTAGCTGGACTTTTGAAGTGGAATGAATGTTCTCCTACTAGGTAACAGTTGCATGCTTTATGTATAGTTTTGCTGGATCCAGATAATCTTGGCAAATGGGTTGATCTTATATTTCGTGATAGTGTCACTAAATAGCGTTGTAAAAGAAAAAAGTACCTAATAATATTTTAAGTAGGAATATATAGGTACCTACTAAATCACTTGTGTATTCAAACTCAACAAAGAAAAAGAGCCAGTGGCGTGCCTAGAGTGTAATAAATTGATTGTCATGTATTGTTTTTTATTCATCTTCTTACTTTAAACAGTTTCTTCTATTTAAAATAACATAAAAATATACATTTTCTTTAATTAAAAAATAATAATGTTATGAAATAATTCAGACATTTGTTTTCCATCTATTCTGTATTTTTTAAACTAATCCTAGAAATATTATTGAAAAAATATATATAATGTTCTTATAAGAATAACAATTATAAAAAAAAAATAGTTTAAAAACTTAGATGATTGATTCTCGATTGTTTAATAATCAATTTGTCAAGTAATTTAAAGCAAACGGAATAATAATAATAAATCGCGTAGGATATAACAATTTTGATGTAGATACCTAATTTAGGAATATGTATTACCTACGATTGTGGTTAATATAACACAACTAAACATTTCAAAATGTAAAATAATTAATACATTTTCTAAAATAGATTTATTGAGAGAAATACTTAATTAATATTTTGGGATCAGAGAATATCAAAAACTTAAAAACAAACCGACTGAGTGGCCGCAGTTAATAAATAATAGCTTAATTTATTTTCATCTCTGCTCCTTACTGCCATCTTTTGTCAGAAATGTGAAGTAAATCGGATGACATTTTCCTTTACCTCATTTCACCTATGGAGTACGATTTGTAACCATAATATTTATTAAATAAACGACATGTAGCTTCGCAAAGTTCTACTAAGTGTAAAAGCAATTTTTTAAATAGTTTTCAGCATTCTTTCAACAGATATAAGCATACATTATAAAGCGTTGTTGTTGATTTCTAATCTTTTATCTGTCAACATATTTTAGTTGTTTCTTCAATGAATTAATCGTTTTTTGTGTTTTCCTAGTTCTTATAATCTTATATAGTATCTAAGTTCTAGTATAAGTTAGTACTTGCCAATACTTTGCTCGTACGGGTACGCACCGGTTTGCGGGAACCGGTTTTTGAAATTTGAAACTTTTCGCCGAACCATTTTTTGCTGAATATTTTATACCAATTAAGAATTTCTATTAAGTAGGTAGGTACGTTTAGCAGAAAATCATTCCAATATACTTAAGATAATTTCAGTTCCGAAAAAATTATAACTCGCATCATTATTTTATTCATGTCATTAAAGGTTTTTAAAATTAGATGAATTCTTTAATTAAGATGATTGGAAATAGTAACAATAAACGCATTTTGTAAAAAAAAGTCAATATACTTAATAAATTGAGTAGCAGTTTGATAATTAAATTGGGGGACATCACTGTTATCGGAGCTTATTCGTTCAGTTTTCCAGATGTTCATAGATCTTGTCTCTGTCAGTTTCATTTCCAAATTCAATTTTTATAATGTTGTTTAGAGTATTTTGTGTACGTCACTGGAATGTAAATTAATAATTCTATGCTGATATAATTTATTCATAAAGGCCGACTTTATTTTTTCTGCAATATTCTCTCAAAGAAGATGTAATATTTCAAGATTCAAGGCGCGGTGTAACTATTTCAACAGTAAGATATGTTTTGTAGGAGACTAGAAGCAGGGAAGGACATAGCAATATGACGATAACGCGCGGTAATAAAGTAGTCAAGCTAATAGCAAATAACTCAAAAGCGTGCAAACAAGAAAAGAAGCACTGGAAAATCGTGATTTTTTTTTTAAAAATTCATGAAAAATCATCTCATAAATGACCTTATTAATGATATATTACCAATTACTCATGTCGTCATCTAGTGATATCCAAGGAGAATCAAGGGTCCCACGACAATATATCGATGGATCTTTTGTCATTAGACCAAATAAACGTGGGAAATAAAACGATCAAGCCAAATAAGATCCACGCAAAATTAGATCCAACGACATCCCAATTATAATAATTTCGTTGTCAGTCTATCCGTCCGTCCATCCGCGTAACTTCGTGTAACTTCCGTAACTTTTTAATAGTATTTTTCTTTCAAATTTTTTTATATTTAAATATTAACAAAGATTAAAAAAAAAAATTTTTTTAGAATTCTTTTTAAATATTTTTTTAATAAAATAAATGCATATATACTTATTCCTTAGGAACCGACACGTAAAATAACCGTCATTTTTCACGGGAAACATATTTTTTTATGAAAGTGATTGATTGATTGATTAAATTGATAGTAGATAGTGACGAAATCATTTAATTTTTTTATCATCTATTGATTTAATCGGTAGGTTTTTAAGAATTTTTGATTACCTATATTCGATAATTTCGTCACTTTTATGAATTCATTAATTTATTTAAAGCTCTTTCATAAAGAAACATTTTGATAATTGATTGATTTTATTTAAGTTAGTTATTACCTAACTATACCTAATTATGAGAGGGGCTGCTCCTCTCAAAACTATAATAATAATAATAATGGATAATTTCTATAGCGCCATTTTCGTAAAAAAATAACCTCAAGGGCGCTTTACACTAACTACCTAAGTATTAATCAATTACTCATATTGTGTGTGAAATACAAATTTTAAATAAAAATCATATTTTAAAATGGTTTATTATGTCATTTATATGTGTTTTTCCTTTTCTTCTTTTTATCTTAATTATTTAAATTATATAATAGCTCTTCTTTTTCTCTATTTTATATATTCTCTCTACGTGTAATTATGCTTAATATAACCTATATGTAATTTGTAATTTAAATGGCGGTCCAGGTCTTGCACTAACAACCTGGTTACGCTGAAATAAACATTATTATTATTATTGTATCTAATGTCGCGTGGGTCGTTTGTCTTGGAACTTTTTCCGTTGGCCCAAAAGTCCGTGGATCTCTTGTCATGTTATGGAAATCAAGAGACCGATAGGCTGTACTTAAAACTGTTGAAACCATAAATTTCCACGGAAATGAAAGGTAGGGAATAACAATGGGAAGAGAAAAGTGGGATAAACTTCGGGAGGCTTTTAAACAGCAGCGATGATTGATCGACGATAGTGATGGGTCCGCTTTGTACTCACTACTACAATGTAGTACTACATTACATTGAAGTACACACTTCGCACGTTTTGAAGTATAGTGCACAGTACAAACTACAAACACCAAAGTTATTGAAAGTATAAACTTCAAATAGTACACTTGATTTCAAAGCGAACACTACAAAGTACACACAATTCAAAGTTATCGAAAGTATGAGAAACATACTTTAAATAGTGCATTTTTTACGTGAAATTTTTGGGAAGTTGATGTAGATAAATGAAGAAATCTCTGGAATCTGTAACAACTCCCCCCCCCCATGGTTTGAAAATTTTTTGGAATCGAATGAAGAAATCTGGCTGGCGACCTTTTTTTTTTTAGGTCGCCAAATGTTACTTCGGAGAAAATATCGTCATTTATCTTAAATTTTTTTTTTAGCTCGCCAAATTTTTATTTGGGAAAAAAGTATTTACTTCACTAGTACTACAATTTTGTAGTACAATTACTTCATTTCATTACTTCACTTCATTAATATTACGATTACTTCACTTCATTTACTTCACTTCATTTCGTAGTACTACAATTACTTCACTTCATGTAGTTTTTACTACAATTATAGTGTACACTTTGTAGTCTTCAAACTTGTGAACGTGTGTGTTGTAGTCTTCATTTTGAAATGTAGTTTTTTCCTTCGCTAATCGACGATGATGATGATTAAATCATAAATAAAACTTAGTCAAATTCTCCCCGACGATGTCAAGAATGACAAAATATGGTTGGCTTGTCCGAACTCTCCATATTGTCAAGCCCAGCATCATCAGTGCAATACGAGGTGGGATGATCGCAACCGGATGGATTTTTTTATGAATTTAATTTATGTATTGCAAAATGAAAGCCTGAGAGCAGCAATTAAAAACGTGTTTTTAAATTGAATTTTGTATTTTTTTAAAACCTGAAGAAGAGATGGTATATCAACAATCAAAGTTGGGTTAAAAGGGGTTACAAAACGTATATATAAAATTATAGGCTTAAACAAAATTTTAATATTTAATTTGAATTTATTTTCCAATTTACCTACAAACTAGTGTAGAATACAAAAAAACTTTTATACTTACTATGTATGCATTTGAAAGTGAATGGGACTCTGTCATATGTCATGAAACAGCTGTTATCTTCGAAACTCGATTCGGACCTTCCGAGAAACGGATGATAAAATTTTGGGTTCACTAAAAACAAATAACCAAACATTTTTACGATGTTCTAATGCCTTTGGTGTAACGTACAAATCCCCTTTACAATGTGCCATCATTTTACAACGATACTACTTGTTGAAAATGGTTTAAATAAGACAGGGTTCAATGGAACCTCGGTGTACCATATATATTATGTACATTTGTGTTTATATAAATTATATGTAGGTATGATATGATAATATACCTACATAGCTATCTATAATATGTCCGTGTAATGCTTAAAAATATTATTTTTATTCAATGTCTCAGAGCAATTTCATACGCTGTTTGCGATACTGTGTGAGAAGGTTAGCTATATGCAACTCTATCATGCACGTCTACAAGTGTATCAATGTTATTCTCTTAGACACATACAGAAAGTTCAGTTCCTTATTTTTTTATTTTTTATTTAAAATATAATAGAAACCTAAAAGGTATATGGATTACATTTTTACATGATTCAATATAGAAATATAATAATAATATAATTTAGATACAAAGTCATTTTTTATAGTTGGCCGAGTTTTAGCATTTTTGTCACATCTGCTTTGAATTTGTCAGTGGTCAGTTGTTTGGTCTGTTGTGGCAGGTCGTTGTATAGTTTTAATCCGTTGCAAATTAGTCGGGATTGTCCTGTTTTTGTTTTGGCGTGTGTTATGTGATAGTTTTGAGCCATTCTAGTGTTGTATTGGTGTTTTTCGTGTATTTTGTGTAATTTTATGTCTTCGTCTTGTATTTCGCCAATTGCTAGTCTGTGAATGATTTTAAGTGTTTCGATTTTTGTAATGCTTTCGATGTTTAATTGTTGTGTTATACGGTATACAGTTTCAGTTGGTGTCCGGTATTTCAGATCTTAGGCCATTTTTAATATTTGTTTTAGTGTTTGTTTAGTATAAATTTTAGTATTTTAGTATGATATATAAGAATTAGGATTCCTTATTCTTTTATTCATATTAGTATTGTCATTATTATAGATGCATATAATGCCTCTTATGGCCTCAATCACAGGAGATAAGGCTTGTAATGAACTTCCACAAATCTCAGTCCAGGGTCTCCCCAACAAGTTTCAACACACTGTTGTGGAACTTTTCCAGGCTCAACGTTGTGTAAGGATAATCTTTAGAATCTGTCATTAGAAATGCACTTGTTTTTCTATTTGAAAAATGTTCCATTAGAAAACTATAAAAGAACGTTTGTAACTTGCATTCAGTCTGTGTAAAAGTGGCCTTAAGTGACAAAGTAAAAAAAATACTCATTTTATTAATTTATTGCGTGTAAAAAAAATATTTTATATTATTTTTAAATAGACATTATAAGTCAGTGAGCAGACGTACTGTCCACTCATTGACATTTAGATTTGCCACATTGTTAAACCTATATTAAATAGCTAACATTATTTCACATCAACACATGTTTTAATTAACAAGTAGGAATAAGTAGTTTAATTAACAGATAGACAGCTAAACATTTTTAGTACATATATATTAGATGTGAGCATATCAATTATTATAAAATATTGTGGGACCAGTGAACAGTTTTCTATAACCATAAATCTTTTACAGATAAACTCATACTTAATAAAAAACTGGGACTACGTAATAAATTTAGAACGTTAATTAGAAATTCGTAACTTGCTATTTACACTTTATAACTCATCTGACATTTTTAACGGTGTGTGCATTTTTAGTGGAATTCTGCACTGCAAAATTTAAGCTATTTTTTTTTCACGTGCGGCAGTATAAAATGAACTTAACTCATATTTTTTTAGTAATGTAATCCCAAGCACACGGTGATTACGTGGTCATATAAGTGTGAATAACGTAATAACCGTAATAATATTCTTATACTTAGGGAAGTATAAAATTCTTTAAAACCAAATTAATTAATCAATTAGAAAAACATACAGAAAAATCTAATCCACGAAAAAATATTTTGGCCACTAACGGGATTCGAACCCGGGTCACCTCCTTTCCGGGGCCGGTGCTCTGACCACTAAGCTATAGGAGCCTTGTAGATTTCTGTGAATATATCGACCTTATAAGTAATTCTCACTTTTATTAATTGATTATTTTTTTATTTTTGTCCATAGAGCAATCCACTTTTTTGATACGGTAGTTCAAATTACTTTGTACTACCGCTTGATTACAACTTCACAAATATGAAATTTGGGCAATTTTAATGTTTTATTTTATATTTTAATATTTATTTATTTTATAGTAATGATGAGCGGAAAATTCTATGTAGTGCACAGCGACTTTTGGGAGCACTGATGGATAATATGCATATGGCGAAAAAAGTTTATTCAATTTTCGTCTACCGCATATTGGCGCTTTTGTTTTTAATCCCCTCAGTTCTTTTTTACAATCAAGATGTATTCATCAACTAAATAGCCATAAAAATTAAAAAGTTAGGAAGTGAAATTTGTATGTTGCTGTTTAGTTGTTTGTCCTGAAAAAATATAAGGAAGATCGCCAAGACGATGGTGCAACAATTAGTGGGGCCTGTTGGAGCAGTAATGCAATCTGCATAGAATTGTGTTGAAGAGAGAAGGAATATATCACTTGCATTGTAGAGATCTGAAATATCTGCACCTATTCAGATACTGTTGAAGAAAAATAAGAATCTTGGAATGTTAGAACGTCAGAATCTTGAAATACCAAGAGCGAGTTAAAATGCCCAACGATGCTTGTCACGTAAAGCTCAAGACATTAAAACATGCATTTTAAGAGCTTACAAAGACAGGATTAAACACGATTTTAAATGTCAAAGAATGACATATATTTTTTACGCTTTGAAGCTTTAAAATACTGGTGATTTTTCTTTATATTACCTCTATAAATTTGAATTTATATATTTAATATGCTGCTTTTTTCTTTATTCATTATGAATCATAACAGTTAAATAGATAATTCTACGCATCTAACTAATACGAATATGAAATGATATAAATGAGGGGTATAGAGAGATACCCGCCACTGTGCAGTTGATAAACAGAAGGAGACGTCATTGAAAATGATAAAATAGTGTCAGTGTTACAATTAATCATTTCTTTAAAAATATCTAAATATGTACGTAATTCTCTTAAGTAAAAATGTCCGTCACTTACTTACCACATTGCGCTCTTTACCCTCTGACACAAACATACTAGGATTTCGCGATAATTTTATTTGTTGTGAAAGTTAATAAAAAAAATAATGGCATTTTAAGAAAAATTGAAGCATATTAAGTATAATTTTCAGTTATCAGAGATCATAGGTCATATGGAACAGAAACGGTGAGTTCGTTCGCATTGTAATGTGTGTTTATCTACAACTTAATTTGTTTATATTTTAGATTGGTTTCGCTATTGTTTTTGTCTGTTGTGAAAATTGAATTATCTAAATATAATAATAACGTTATCTGTCTAACCCCTATATAAACGAAATAACACGGCTGAAGAAAGACTCGAACCTCAGACTATAAACACCTCCACTTCTCCATGGCCTTTCAAAAATGTTCTATATATACCTACTACACATTGTAAGAGCATAGCTTAGCTAAGACGCCAACCATTAATTTACACCTTCTACGTTCACCGTTTTTTATTAGTACTAGCTGTAACCCGTAGAAAATGACGGAACATTGGTTCGCGTCTTTGCTAAACCCTAGTATATATTTATAGCATCTTTTTGGCGAACCACGGAAAAGCGGCCGTAACATCATGCATTAGTTGGCCGGTTCGGTTTTGGTGGAACGGGGTTCAAGTTCCGGCCGTTTTATTAGCCATTAAATTACCGAAGTTACGGGGACAGACAGACGGACGGACAGATAACGAAATTGTTACGTTTGGTAATAAATAAATAAATTATACTAAAATTATGTTGCGTGATTTTTCACGGCTAGTCAAATAAGTAACAATTTCTTACCTTAATTTATTTACATATTAAAGAGAATTATGTATTTCGATTTGTATATCACTATGACATAAAAATAACTAATTGATGTAAAGATGAAATTCAAACATAAAAAGTCCAGCACGTAATATAGGTAACCTATATAAAATTATTTTTAAGTTCAGTTTTTTTTAAACGCTTCAACAGCCCAAGAAACCTAATTACTGAAGAAAACCAATTATATCACAAAAAAAACAGGCTTGAGTAAATCACATAGATTTATTATGACCTCACCGGGAATTGAGCCCGAAATCCTTAATTTGAGAAGCCAGCGTCATGCCCAGTAGGTATGTCTACATTCCTCAAATAAATAAATAAATAAATATTAATTTTCTTTGTCCCAGGTCTGGCAACTATCGATACCCGGTTAAGGCAATTGTTATTAGTTATCGGTCATCATACCGTAGGTCATAAGTTCAAGTCTTGATTCCGAATCTCGTCTGACGGCTCATGTCTCACGTCACTTACACATATACACTTACCAACTATGTCGCTCAAACATAATATATGTAAATAATCGGTAAGGCAGTGGCCAGGTGTCGCTATATACCTATATTACATATATTATAGATTCCCCATCATCTGTGGTCGATCTGGCATATCTAATTAACTAAGAAAAAAAAACCAAGAAGCATAGATAAATATTTGCGATGTCAGCGGAATATTGAAATCATATCAATAAAACTATTAACGGTTGTTTTATTTAAAACAACGATTGAAAATTTTATGCAAAATAATTTAAAAATTGTTTCTTCAGAATAAATCCACGAAACGTATTTTCAACGGTCGTTATTAGGTGTTTTGAACTTTGTAAAGTGAAGATGGATATTAAAATTTTATTCTTAGAGTTAGCGTTAACTATTAAAAAAAATGTGCCTGACATTAAGAGATTGAAAAATTTTACAACCATTTATAGTGACATTTATATGTGTGTAATGCAGCAAAGTGTGAAATTGTTCAATCTTTCGGTGCGACGTGATTACAATATTGTCACGTGTCGTGGCTGCGGGAGGAACGAATGAATACGCTGGAAATTAATTAGCGATTTATTAATTACTTGATGATTAACAATTTAATGAACAGTCTCTTAATACTATTAAACTTAACGCTATTTTTTAAATTACTAGTTTAAAAAAAGGTTAAATTTGAACAGTATATTTTATTATATGTATAAATATAAATATAATATAATTTATATAACATAATTTCAAAAAGTTTAACAAACGGTTTAATTATAATTAAAATAATAAAACACTGCGCGCGGTTTACATATACCACAGCTCAAAAGAATGTTGTTGCATTACTGTCTAGTGTAAAGCGGTCGTATAACTTTGTCTCTTTTTCGCATAGATATCTTTCACATAATAAGCACATAATTAACGTGTATCGATACACAACACATCCTTGAAGTGCTATGACCAAAAAATCTAACTGTACCTTCCGTTATCGAAATAATATATTTTATTATGAATTGTAAAAATTGTTTATCGCCATCAACAAAAATAATTACACATTACAAAAATAATATGCATTATAAATCATACGCGTCAATAGTATTTTACTCTAAATTCCTGAACAGTAGTGTTAAAATCACATTCCTATTGCTTGCCCAACATAAATTGGCGTGCGGCGAGTTTGGAACTAAAACCCGCCCCGCCCGCACCCGGCGGAAACCCCTCGCCCTGTCATTCAGTTCATTCTCGTCTTTGAGCGCGAGCTGTGTCATCTTGATTACCAATATACACTGGATTATTATGTCCAAAACATCCAAAACAGTCCGGGATGGTGCAAGAACAATTGCCAATGAAGTATTAAAGTTTTGCGAAGCTGAAAAAGCAAATAATGGACCGATATTACCGTTTGATAGTTTGACAGATAGAGCGGCCGCCGCGGAGCGCGCTGTTACCCGACCAAATTTCTATTGAAGGCTCTGACACTGGTCGCCGGGCATTCAGTACGTTATGCAAATTGTGTAATAAATTTACACCCTGGCAACTTCTGTTACGCGACAGTGACGCCCTCCTTCGCACGCCAAGCTATAGTGGTACGTCTATACCTACGTATGTACAATTTTAAAATAATTCATGCTTTTTATTTATGTATCTCCTCCATCTTTTGGCTCTGGTCGAGGACATTAGTTACTCTGCAGGGGAGCTGCGGAAATAGCAGTGGAAATGATTGGGTACCAGTCAATGCCAAATGCCATCGTATATCCTTGGAATTAACTGTATTGGTGGGAGGCTTCTCTCTAAAACCGTCCAGCATGCGGGTTATCTGCCACGTGAGTGGGGTCTGTCACTCTACTTTGAACCAATCATCTTTCAATGTTATTCTCGAACAATGATATTTGGTCAAAGCATTTAAGTAACACGCGATTGGACAATTGAATATGGACCGATGATACTTGATTAAATATATATATAAAATACATATAGGTATACGTTAATTTTATAAATAGAGTGATTATGAGTTGTTTATATGCTGTTTATCTAATACTCCGAAAGTACACAGTAAATTTGGTAAATTTGATAGTTTAAGATAATAAACTAATATCGATTTTTCACAGATACGACAGCATACGAAGGGACCGTCAATATAGACGCGAAGTTTCAGATTAAACTATCTATAATGTCATAAATGGAGCCTAGAACTCTTGGACTGACCCGACATAGCTCCAGTTTAGTATTTTCGTATCAGTAAGGCCTTATTCCCAATCACTTTTTACTCCCCCTTTCGAATGATTCGAGAATCCTCTAGAAAGCGGGGTCCCGCAATTGCGACTTAATAAATCCTCCGATGTATAGTATGACCACCGTAGGATTACATTTGAACTAATCTGCGCACAAACACAATCTCAGCCGCATTCTGTGGCTGGCCATACTCTACCTTCCCACGATATAGTTACAAACTCCGTTGTATTAGGATCTCCATACGCACGCAAGGGTGACTCATTTGAGCCGTAATGAGGAAAGATATTTCTTGCGGTGAATTGCTATCTTTTACCAATTTCTGGGAAAATATTTATCATCCAACTTAATTATCAATTAATAATACTTATTTTTTAACAAACCTGATGTAGGTACCTACCTACCTACGTACAATATGCAAATGACCAATTATAAATAAAAGTAGGCAGTAATACAAGCTATGATAATCATGCAATTACGGAAAGTCTACTGCATTATGTGACACTGGATGCAATAATTTAGATGTTAAAATATTCATAATTATCTGGATTCTTTAAAATCAATGATTCTGTAAAATACTTCCATATTCAATCTTCGTCATCTGGTGCCGTGTTCATGCGTTGGCTTCTCCTAGTTACAAAATAACTGCAAGGCATCCATAATTTATCTAAATTAATGTCTGTCTTGGGCAACATGGAACAGCTCCATGACTCCGAGACAGCACAGAATATTTTGCAACAAGAACTGTTTCTTTCTATAAGTCTTTCCATTTGAGAAAGACATTCGAAATAGTATGTGTGAGCCATGCGTATGAGGCAAATTGTTTCGTTGTGTTGGTGTTTATAACCGTAAACACCAACACACGCACGGCTTACGCATACTAATTCGATTGTCTTTCTTAAATGGAAAGACCTATCTATACCTTACCCGGCAATTGTTTTAATTTTCACTTGGATAATTGTTTAAAAGAACTGATAGTTGATAATTAGGAATAATAATTATGAGAAAAAATATACAACTTCATTTCGTCTAACAACCTTTATCAATTCTCGTTCTTTGTGGAAGCGTAGAATTTTGCTGTCGATATGATAAGTAGAGTATTAGATACTCATTATATTATTATTGTGCATACAGGGTTATTTGGAAAACACAAATAACCTCGCAGAACTATATTCCTGCCTTGATCGAATTTGTTCAAGCGAGTCGAAAATGTTCAAGCAACCATGACTTAATATCAATATTTATGGAGATATGCGATATTAAAGATTGATTTTTTTTCCAATATATTTGACTTCATAACTCCATAACCATTGACATTAGGTCATAAATGCACAGTAGGTATTATTAAATGTTTATAATATTTCTACACATTAAATATTATCTGCCGGTATTTTAAAACAATCTGAACTTCTCGCTACTTAATACGATTTCACCATTTGTTTTTTTCAAGCTGGCAATAGGAATATTTGTATTTACTATCGGCATTTTTAGGACAATTATAATAAGGATAATATAATCAAAGCAGAAATATAGTTCTGCGAGGTTATTAATGTATTCCAAATAACCCTGTTTATTTATTTGACAATATATACAAAAGTCAAATCACTCGGATGGTATATTCAAATTTTTCAAAAACACAATAATAATAATAATAATAATAATAATAATAATAATAATAATAATAATAAGAACACAATAAGAACTGTATTCAATCCGCAGGGGGACATCATTATATAATCAAGATTTATTATAGAGACAAGGCTATTTTTTTACAAACGGAGTCTTTTTGGGTATCCATAGGGCTTGCGAACTATCGAATGGCTGGCTTAAGTGGTCACAAATCACCCAAATAGACTTGCATACCTACTTTTCCATATAAATAAGTAGTAGGGTCTCTATGAGACTTGTATAATATATGTTGTTTTAGTTATTTTTCGTCTGTAGATACTCCTTTTATTATGTATATTTTTCTTATCAGTTTTGTGCATTCTTTGTAATGAAAAATTATCTCAACTAGGAACTATATTGGTTCATTTTCTTATCTTAGTGTTATGAACTTTTGTAATGCAATATGGGTATCTACTTATACCAACTACAAAAACATATGAGTGCTGTACCTTAATACACATTATAATATTACATAGAAGATGTAGGTATTTTTTTCTAAGATTCGTAAGTTAAAAAAAGTAAGAAGAAAAAAAAATTACGCTTCAACAGGCCAAGAGACCCAATAACAAAAGCCAAACACATCACAAGGCATACAGGCTTATGTAAATCACATGGATCAATTATGACCTCACCGGGAATCGATCCCGGAACCTTCGTGAGTCGCCAGTCGTGCCTATTGGGCACGAGGACCTCTAATTTTTATTTAATTCATTAATTCAATGCTTTGTTTTTATTTATTTCTTCTTTTATTTATTTCCGTAATTCTATACTAGGAAAAACAAATTCACAACTTCTGTGCTATAATGACGTTGATCTACTTAAACAAATTAAAATATTGGAATAATAATAACCGCGGGCCGACCGACCTAACCGTAACCGACCTAAACATATATCTATATATTTTGTAAAAAAATCGGAGAAAAATATGTATCTCGTAATATTTCTGTCACAATTATTATCATATTATTATTCAAACATTAATCTCTCATAATATTCTATACCACAAAAATTTAATTTCAGTATTTAAAAAATAAAATGCTTACGTTAAAGCCATGCTTCAATCTAGGTACTCAAATCACGTGTCTATTGTGGGATATAATTTTGAATATTGATATTAATAAATTTATGTTAAGAGGAACCATCAAATTGTAACCAAATGAACAATTTAAATATTATTTAATATTCATTCACAATTCTTACCCTTCATATTTTTATTAAATATTTTTTTCAATTGTACCTGTGGCGTAAATTTGCACGAATTTTTATTTGTCAAGATATCGATATTTGTAAATTATTAGGATTCATATTATTGTCAAATTTATAGTCTTTAAAATTTATTTACAATCACAAATATTGCCAATATAAAGTATCTTTTAAAGCACATAGTTTAGTTTCCACAAAATGTAAGCATAGTTTCTGTCCAAATGCACAGGTAACTTGTCAAACCAGTTTAACTTCTCCTACTAGGTACCTTGAGATAATAAAAAATATTTATAATGTAATCTCTTTATTGAGTTTATTTTTATATTTTGACTGCTCATAATTTTCATTTTAAAGTCAAATACTGGTGATATTTCATCAGAGTTGAAAAATCTTTTTATTATTTGGGTCATTTTCACACGACAATTAAGACAATTAAATGCCTGTTTATCTACGTAATGTTTTTTAGTTACGATAATGATGATTTCATATTAATAATAATATGCACATCAGTTATTAGGTAATGTCTCTGCGTGGTCACCCTTCTGACACATTTCCTACAACATTATCCTAATGCTTAATGATGTGCTTGTTTGGGCCGGCGGCAGAATGCCTTCTTATAGGCTAAGAGGCTAGGCGTCTAGCCTACGATCAGAATTTGTTGAAAACAAACATGTGCGCGCACGCCATTTGCCCACATAGCGCACACAAAATAAATATAACACTCATACAAATTTTAACAAGATACTAACTTATTATTAATATTTTGTTACTAATTTTTTACTGGTGAGATAATGTTTTTTGATTATATTATGGGACCTAAAAGTTTAAAAAAAAATTGTTATGCAGGCACGGTGATCCGAATATTACAGAGAACATTTCCCGTGGTAGTACGTACTTACCTCACAATACTTTATGATGGTTTAAATTTAATTTTAAACTTGTCAAATTAAACATTTCTATTCGTTTGACGATTAGGTACATAGTTTAAGCTTTGATGAAAATTTTGCGTTTCTATTATTTACTAAAAACTTAACCAATACCTACCTAAAAATGACCAATAATAATTTATACCGAGTAAAAAATATTTTATTTGTTTTTGATGCATGAATCATAATTTTTATTTATAATATAATGGTGCAATATTATTTTGGGTACAACAATTCTAAAAATAATTTCAATAATATTATGATAATCTTGCTTAGCAACAGGCGACATGCTCTTCCGAAGTTACAAAAAAGTATCTCCCCTCTCCGCTAGATGGCAGTAAATGACACAATTATTTTTTAATACCAAGGGAATTCATAT
Source organism: Agrypnia vestita (assembly GCA_016648135.1). NCBI lineage: Eukaryota > Metazoa > Arthropoda > Insecta > Trichoptera > Phryganeidae > Agrypnia > Agrypnia vestita. Next base: position 185,610 of record JADDOH010004030.1, on the reverse strand, counting down.
TTCTGTTTGCTGCGTTATTTGGTACGATGAGCATTTGTAATTTTTTTTAGTCAGTTATAAAAATGTGGCTTTTCAAGTACGAGTGATTTATAATGCGTTTTTTATGCCTTTGATTTTTTTAAATACAAATAGACGCATATTTTCATATACCTCTTTATTTTATTTTTCTACATTTTTCCGTTCATATATAAATGTTTACATAAAAAGTACCCTAAAATATTATATAACTTATATTATATATTCATATATTCTATAGGTATGTTAGATAAGTGTAATGATATCAAAACGCATTAATCATAAATTATAATAAAATATTGGTATTTATTAAATGAAATAAATACCAATATTCTCAATAGACTAATTCTTATGAATATTATTGTGAATATAAATGTTTTTCTTTTTTGTAAGAAATAAAAAAATCTTTATTCTATATAACATATAAAATATGTTTCAATATTTATATAAAAAGTGGATATCTTATTAAATGAATTATTTGAAATATTTCATTCAGAAAATTTACAAAAAAAAATTCTTCTCAAATGCAAATAAAATGCAATAATATATCTGTTTCAGATACTGTGCAAGAGATGTCATCCCTCGTGAGAGAAGTGCACCCTTTGCAACGTAACAGTGCCGGGCAGGTAAGTAACTTCGATTGTGTTTTTGTTAGTTTTAAATATTGCCTTTCTTTTTATTCACCTATATTCTATCTTTAAAAATAGTTTAATGGGTGAGATGCTAGTTTACCATGAACATAATAAATACTTATGTAGTCAAGATATTTTATTATAAAACTCCAAACTAGGCAAAAACGTAGTAGGTAAAAATGTGAAAAATATCATTAATTTTGTTAGAATAAAAATTAATTTTCAAATTATAATCTGTTTCAGACATTATACTGATCATCTATGCAAAGAAAATGAACGATTATGAAAAAAAATGTAGAAAATTTACGGACGTACATGTTATGTTTGTAATATTCGATGATAATTTTTTTAATAGTTGCCTAAACGTCACAGCGTGTATTTTAATATGCACGTTATTGCATTTTTTTACCCAAATTATAAAATAAAATAATGCATTTCCTATTAATATGATTTTTTTATTTAAATTTTTCTTAAAAATATATTTTCTCAAATCGTGAAATTTACACAGGTTAGTACGTCTAGAATTTCTAGGTCTCCTCGACTATTTTTAGCTTGCAACATCATTTAATTTATGAGGTTGTAAGCTTTGAAATATTCAATGTCAAAGAAATAGAAATAAGAAATAAGACCGCAGGCCATAGTATTTGGTTTTTTTTAGTTATTCAATAAGAAAAAGGCTAAACGAAAAATTGATTTTAAACATAGAAATATTGATAATTTATTTGAACTTTTTGAGAGTCTCAATAAATAATTTGTGGTGAATTGTTGATTTCATTTGGCTTTTTTCTTTCTTGCAAGCATATTTTTTTCATTTTGTTGACGCAACAGTATTACGAATTATGTTATATACATTATGTAGTATTTTAAAATGTCCCAGAGACGTTATTAATTACGGTAGCTGGAGATAACGTCAGGATCGACACTAATCCGCACATCGATGAAAAAAAAGGTAAACATCATTTTCATTACTACGTAGGTACACTAATAACAGTTTAAATGCCAAATTAAGCACCTTCGATTACAAATGGACTGTTCATGTGATTTAGGTGCAATTTTCAATAAATAAAGATGCGCTTACTGCCTTATTTCCATGCAAATGTGACTCGGAGCCATCGTTAAACTTGTGATTCAATAAATGGCTACAAAAAAACGAAGCTGACAGAAAGTTGTATTAAAAATGGCAATGTGGGTGTGTGTGTATTTCGTTATACGTGTTAGATTGTGTAATGGTTGGCAAAGTGTTATCGCAATGGAGATCCATCACAATAGTTATAATAATTTTTCTACTTTTATGAGATTTTGTAAATACATAGTTAAGTGGACGAAAATATTAAGGCAAGAACTCTTTTTTTATGATGAAATTATCTTGAAAATTCGATAGACTCTTTATTTAGATGCAAATAATAAAATGAAACAATATAAAATGGAAAATTACTTGTCGTGATGTCTAAAACAATGTCAGTAGGTAGATAATATCTCAACTTTAAAAAAACATTACGTTTAGAGGTAAATTGAATATCAATTTCAATGCCAAATAGTGACGTTTATTACTTTTAATAGACATCTACCAACTTTTTTTTTCTAAGATACTGCTGAGCTATCGGTTATCACTAAGTGTCTTGCAATTGCTGTAAATTTAGCAATGAAATTACAATAGAATAGTTAGGTATTTTAACAAATAGTTGAATTCATACAACAGGATAAATTAATATGAATAATTAATTGAGAAATAATTAACTTTGGGTGACGTATACACTGACAAAACTTTTGTCTCAAAACTCGTGGAAACATCAGTACAGTGTAAATAGTGTAGAATTGAAGCTGTTTTGAACGCAGTGTATAATAAGAGATACATATCGACCTTTACGCCTATACTCCAGAGCAGCGTATTATGCGTACAAATGCATCTTTAAAGAACTTATTCGTTAGTACAAATTAAAAATTATAAAATTCTAGCCATTTGTTATTTTTAAAATATTATTGTTATTATGTTAAAAATATTTAAAGTTAAAAAACAATGTTTTAAAATATTTTTGAAATATGCCATTAGGTATGGGAAATTTTTTATCATCTTTTAAAGATAATTTATCGATGAAATTTGATCTTTTATCTAGCTACATAATTGACGTTATTGTTTTTATTTAAAGATTCATATACACGCGAATGTAAAAAAGATAGAGATTATATTATCTGCATAAAATGAATACCTACATTATGTTTATATGTATACAGACAGATGGGAAAAAATATAATATTATTTGCATGAAAATAAAGCTGCGGGCGAAAACGTTTCTTATTGGGGACTGTAATTTAAATGTGAGATCGGTCAAATATAATCGAATGCGCATCTTAATGCGGCGTTTAAACTGCAATTACACAACTTTTATTGAAGGTTAAGTTATGAAAATGTATGATTTTTTTCAGCTAAGTATTGGGTACGGGCCGTGTCTCTTACGAAGCTATTCGGCGACCAATACAAGCTTTGTATATAAGTTGAATCAGTTACCTTTGAGGCCGATTAATATATAAATGTATTACGTACAGGTATCGGTATAGTTGTAGGTATCTACTTCGGTAGGCAACTGATGTCAATAGTGTCAGTTAAAGCATGGGATTCATTACATATTATGCATTTATCAAATTTTCTGTATTATTTTTGCTGCTTAATCGATTCAAGTATTGTTTTCAAATATTATGATTCTTCCTTGTCATTTCCTTATTAATAAAAATCATGATCTTTATGGTCATTCACTGCTCCGTGCGTCTCTGGCTTCGTCTTTTATACAAAACGCGTAAGTTTTTCAAATCTTTGAGACTATTCTACACATTCCCAGCATTTCCTCGACTTTTCTAGTATTTTAGATATTCTACACATTTCCAGCATTTCCTCGACTTTTTTAGTATTTTCGAGATAGTCCCAGTCGTTTCCAGACTGCTGTAGAGCTTTCCAGAGTGTAATGGAGTGTCCGAGAGATTTCGATCATGCGCAATTAATCCGATTCTTTCAAAATAAAAATAAAAAATAATATTTTTTATTTTAATTTTTTTATTTTTTAATTTAAAGACTATCGACAAGTCAGAATGACCCTAATGGATAGTCATTTAGGACAAGGTGATTAGTACAGTTACAGTTTACGATGATACATTGAAATAAAACATTAATACATTATACAATATAAGTGTACTACAGTGAGTGATTATAAAATGAACGAAGTTCACATTCTCCGCAAGACATAATAGGCATGTAGGCTCCCAGGTCAACTAAGTCTGAAAAAGTGTACCCGCGCTTTGTGGCTATAAAATTTTTGTTTAGATTGATTTCCGAAGAGTCCGTCTTACACGCTCAAACTATTTTCGGTCATGAGCGATATAATTTCTCTCTTAAACCGCATCTCGTTACAATATGTCCCTGTGTTTCTTATATATCTCTTCCTCATCGATGTCTACAAAGATTCTTCTAAATACCTGTTCTTGTAACACACACAGGCAAACATCCTATAAATTATTACTAAACTTTCTAACGCACTATTTGAATACAATTTCAAGAAAAATTATACACAGGCAGCTTCCAAAAAACATATTCAATACTAAAACGTCTCACCCGATCGTAAATTAATAAAACAGCATTTTTACGTCAACAAACCATTCGGATTCGTACGCAAACACATAAAGGCGAGTATCTAAAAGACGGTGAAGCGATGTTTTGTAAAATGCTCCGCTCATCTCGCCACCAGCCACCAGTCTCCCGGCGCAATCCAAGTGACGTTTACGATCGCTCAAGTCGCCACTAAACCCGGCACCGCTACCCTCTGATACACTGCCGGCCGCCGGCCGCTCGGGCGGGTCATCCCTTAGAGTATATACTCTAAGGGTCATCCCCATGACCGGCGTGATTTCGAGAACGTTACGTGCCTTTTTTTGGTGCTTTTCTTTTGTGTTGTTGTTTGTAAAGCGACAGACGCGATGCCTACTCAGAGCTCGAACGATTTTGTTTTGGTTCACAGAGTCGCCTAGGCAGACGTGTACTTCGATATATACTAGTATAAATAGTGATATGAAATGTATTTAAAGCGCATGCAATCGGTAACATTTTTTATTCAACATACCTGTTGATTTATGGTTAGCTTAGCTAATTTGTAAAACGACAGTATGCCAAACATTGATCTGAGAGATTTTTTCCAACTGTCGATCTGTTTCTTATGGGCGAGGAGGATAATATCTAATGTACCTAAGTTTGAAGCAGGGGCGTGCAATCAGTGCCCACTTTGAAATACGTAGGTACTTTACTAGAACTACTCGGAAATAAAATATTTATTACGGAATTATAAATATTGTGTAATAGAAAATAAAATATTTATTACGTATTGCTATCACAATATTTTCTCACATGAATATTTAATTTATCAAAATATATGTTTCCATATAACACATAGTTTGATATACTGAGAGTATGAGTCTGGTATGAATTGAGTTAATTAATGATTTGGAAGCGTAGACCTGGTGTTTCTCACTTTTATTCACAGAATTTGATGATTTATCAGTTAATCGGGCTTTAGGGCGGCCTGTCGGTCTTTCATTTATATATATTGGCCATCACACAAAGAGACATGACTGATGTATGGATAATATAACAAATCCTATTTTACCCAAATATTATATTTGTTATTCCAGTCATTATAAAAGATTTACAATGTTTTCGGCTATTTTTTCTGATGTTTAGAATTAGATTAAAAGTCACACTGCTCTGTTATCAAATTAATAATTGCGAACCCACATGAAAGGTCGGATTCTCGTTAGGATGGGATTCATGTGTTGTAAAGGAGAATTGCCTTCTCCTTTGAAAGGAACATAATACTTGTAAAAAGAAGAAAGCACAAAACTTGGCAAATAATGAAATGTCTAATGTGAAAGTATACCTCCTTCTATATTAAGGTAGGTTAATTAGAGCTTTGATAAAACGGTAAGTTCGGTACAGAACAGCATGAACTTTATTGAATGATTTCACATTTTGACCTCAGGCTCACAGAGCAAATCATGAATAATTAAAACTGAAAATAAATCGAAGTATCTAATTTCCCACATATTTACTGACGTACCTACTGTTGTGCAATTATTTGGCGAAATAAAACAGACCTACCTAAGAAAGATAGCTATATCATTATTTATGACCTTACTGTCCAGAATGTAGGTATTGTACATGCATGGCTAAATTTAATTACCCACTTTAAAGCTATTCTGCGTAGTATGTCTACCAAGTACATAATAATTGAGTTTAAATAATTAATGAAACAATCTTAAGAGCTTATCCTTCCTTTCTAAAAGAAACGATATATCTTGATTGATTTCGTGATTCTGATCTCACGAAATCAATCACGATTTTTTGTGTTTTAATTAATCGACACAGCATAAAAATTAGTACTTTTTGAATCGGAGATTTTATTGTTATTGGTGCTCATTTTTTCAGATTGCGGTAACATAATTTCGACATGATCATTACTTTTTACCGTTGTTTGAATTTGTGTAACAAATGTTATTATTAATTTAATTGAAAATTCCAAATAAATAATTTATATAATTCTGTTTATTACCTAACACATCGGGAATAACCAGGAGTAGGTAGGTACTATAAAGATACACGCAGAAAACAAAACATGGAAAATACTTGAACTGTATTAGAATTGAGTTAGGTACTAAAATACTACTAACATCTAAAATAACGTAACGTAAATAACTATGAGATGAGATCCATTAGACGCATGTGTGACAAATCCATTTATGATAGAGTAAATAATGAAGATGTTAGAAATTTATGTAAATGTGATCTTAGCATAATAAATAGAATTATAAAAGGGTCTGGGTTTGGGCGTGTTGAGCGAATGAATGAGGAAATAATGTAAGAAAGATATATAAGCAAGTGTTGACAGTGCCAGGAAGAGAGGGCAAACGCGGAAGACGTGGCGTGACCAGATTAACCAGATACTAGAAGACGGTCCCATTAGAAACCTCAACAATCGCTGAGCTTGCATGCGAAGATGTATGTATATAGATGAGGCGATATTTATATGTTCTATCCTCTCTGCCACCACGGGGAAACGGCGTGATGGTAAGTAAATAAGTAAGTAAATAACTAAAATAACAACACCTAACCATTCCACTGCATAAAACAGTCATAATTTACCTATCTACGCACTCGCTCCATGTGTTTATTGAATCACTGGATAACAAATTTTAACTTTTAAATGATATTCTGGGTGTAAAGTATCTTTTTTGTAAATTTTGGTATTCTTAATACGAAACGAATACCTACTAAAATTTCAAAACTAGTTTCAGTTTCTGAGAAAAAGATAAATATTTTTATTTATTTTACAAAAATAATAAAAATCATCATTTTTTTATTCTGCTGCTGAATGTCGACATCTCCTTTTGCTGCTTATTCTGGTTCTGGAAGATTTCTAGTAACGGACCAGCAATAATCTGCTGGCTTTGAAACTTTCCACTTGCCCTGATAGCGTTTTTCCATGTTGGCGATGTCCTGATGGAAGTGCTCCCCATGTTCGTTACTTAGCGCCCCACAATTGTTTGGATAGAAATCCAAATGAGAGTAAGAAATGGATTTTCAGGGACATACTCAGGGACATTAGCGCTTGGTAAGACAATCACGTGTTTTCGACAAGTTCAACACAATTTTCATTTATTTTCATTCCTAAAAATTTTTTTGCCACAAGGCGGAAAACTATTTGTCCTGGCGTTCGATTTTAGCACCAAAACTGAAACAATACGAATTCAGTGTATTATAGAACACCCTCTGCCACTAAAAATCACTTCACCACAAATGTGACAAAACTTTCCTGATTTATTTACACATTTTCGGGTTATTTTATTGAGAGATAACAAGAATAAAAAAATTGAACCCCATTATTTATTTATACAAAAAAAAAACTACTGGAGAACACATGCGATATATTTTTTACGCTTTATTGTCAACTGAGACCTACATATTGAGATATGTTAGTTAAATGACATCATAATAACAATACTCCAAAGTTGCCATGAATCGCAAAAACGTGAATTAAAAAATAACTTACATGGATATATTATATTAATGTTTATTCAGTATAGTAGAACAAGTAGAAATTACTTTAAAATACCCAATATTTCACTGTAAACCAGTCTTATTAAAGTTCCTTGCAGAGAGCTCTCTCAGTATTTGTTTCAATAGTTTCAAGTGGTTATTTTATCTATTTTATTAATTTAATTTTGTAACTAAACGCTCTTTACTCATCTAGATAAGATTTGTGTCTTGTCAGAATGTATAGATAGGTATACGTATATAACAGCAACATGTGGTTCGTACATTGAATAATCTGGACCTAACTTGGCATTCGGAAAAATACTTTCGGCAATATTTGCTCCGATCCGCAGCGTTCATGAAGACTTCCTGAAGGTAGCCACTAGTTGTGGACTTCATCAGATCCATCCATCTATTTAAATATGCGCATTTTTACTGTAGAAAAAAGAGGTTGCTCAACTTCATAGCTGAAGACATTGAGGCTATGGTTTGAGCAGCCTAGTGTAAGACTTTTCCGGGTTGCAGTAAATACATTGATGATAGCCAACGCGACATCCATGGTCCGTTGAACGGATAAGTAATATTTTATAATACCTATATAAAAATCATTATTAATTCACCGCTTTCGATAGATAATAGTAACTCAATAAAAAGCTAACTAAATTATGCGAAATCTTGATCATGCTTAAATTTTATGATAGGCACATATTTTATCTGAAAATATTTTTTGACCAGATTCAGAAATCGTGATATTTTCAGTTACTTCAACGCTATTAGCTCCATCGCATTTTATAGATTATGAAATAATATTTATCACATGTATATTATAATAATGACTGTCAATGCCCTTAATCACCTGAAATAATTATTTGAAGAAAATAATAAATTATTGTTAAAATTAAAAGGTGCATTTTATTATATTAATATAATGTGTAAGCCACCAACAAAAATAGTTTTATAATAATTATTATTATCAATGTATCAAATTTACATTTAAAAACCGATAGCATGCGGCGCATTATTACTGCCTAGCATGAAGCGATCGTATGACTTTGCCTCTTTCTCTCATAGATATCGTTCACGTACACTGTTGATGTGTAACAGTAGGTATACAACATATCCTATGTGTCATGACAAAAAATTTACTTAAAACGATTGTGTCATGTTTCGTTATGTACTTTGAGCACACCTGACGGTCTCGCGCTATTATTATTCACAATTAAACAGTCAGTTAGTTTTCGTCGTAGCGGGCCTCGTTGTCGAGGATCCCCTCGCCATTCAAACATTTTCGTCGACGTTCATGAGGTTTCGGGAGAGAAATGGCCGATTCGTGATGCACATTCCCTCCCGCAGATGTTTCACGTGACGTGTGTCTCGTTGAACTGGCCGGTCTCGTTGCGGTGCGGTGGTCGTTTCTTTGCGTTTAGCCGCCTTAGCCCTTTTCCCTAAGCTTTGGTCAGTATCTAAGGATAACTGCACGGTTTAACACAACGAGCGGTATAAAATAACAAGATATTTACTTGCTTCAAAATCGTCTCTAGGAAACTTAACTTTGGAAGTATGGTTCTTGAAATTAAATGTAGGTTCATAAATACATGTTTAAAAATCATCACGACTTAGACTTAGGGAAGGTACCTATCTATAGAAGTAATATACAGTTCAAAAATGTAGGTTAGAAATTTTTAGGCAGTAAGTATTTCTTAGGCAGTAGCGCATGCCTAGAAGTAATCTCTGATTCATGTAGTTTTTTCACAATTTTTCATAAATAATTAAATATGATTAATGAATAGGTAGGTATATATTTGAATTTAAAACCGATAAATTAAATCAAATATTGGTAAGTAGGTAGGTAGGTACCTAGTAGATACCTAGGTAACTTACCATCTCGCCGATTCCTCGCGAAGGTAGGCAGAGAAGATGGAATGCCACATTTTTTTGTCCTGACAAACAACTCTCGCCTCATCCAAATTTATACATATTCGCATGCAAGCTCGCTGGCTCCTAACAGGACCGACCGTGTTTCAGTGTCTGATGAACCTGGTCGTGTCGTGTCTTTTACGACCGCCCTGTTTATCTGACACCGTCAACACTTGCTTCATATATAGATAGGTACCTACTGCTAACCATTTCTAATTTTATCATTTTCACTTTCCTTTCATTTTACTAGTATTTTAATATGTAGGTAGGTAGTAATTAATAATAACATCTCCAGAGATTTAGTTTTATTATGTTTTGCGATGTATTGTGAGACACAGAAAATTATATTGTTCGTTAAATATTTTTTAAATTTTATTGAGATATTTATAAAGTTTAATATTAACGTTATGATTATTTCTCGTAGGATTGATTTAAATTGTTTCATAAAAAATATTCATGAGATGCTATTATTTGTATTTTTTACGCATTTGACGAAACCCCGATATATTTATTTATCTTGTCAGCAAAGGAAACCGGTTATTTGACGATGATGATACGAATCCATCTGAAAAGGTAAGCACACGCTCTCTACCCATATGTATTTAACCCCGCTGGTCGGCCGTACTCGTTTTCTAAGTAATTGTCAACAAATAAACCACCTCTGATATCTCAATAATGTTTTCATCGCCACGATCATTATACCCTCATAAATGTACAATTGTATATGACGTAACAAATCCGTGTCTGATTGGACAATTGAACCCCCCACTCCAAACAAGTACTTTACAAAGTGACGCCGGAAAGAGACGGCGATACGCACGCGTCACGCGACGGCCGCGCGCGAAAGCGAGATAGAGAGAAATTTATCAGCATTCAACGGCGCTCGCTTTATTACGACGCTCGTGAGCGAAACAGTTGTAGCGGCATTCTTTTGATACTTTGAAATGGGTCGGCCGTAAAAGAGATGGCTATAGGTAGCGCTAAAAACAGGCTGTAAAGAAATAAAAGTCAGTTTTATTGCTTCTCACTCTATTCTACACTCTGTTATGCTCGGATGTGGCGCTTAGCATGTGACTTTTCGGAGTCGCTCCGTAGCGGGGAGTTAGCTACTCAAATGTAGCGTCACAGGAACATTGTTCCATTGATGTATTCATGCCTTTTGAAGTCCCTTTTTTATTGCCTTCGGAGTATTATGTTTTAGGGGTCTCATTATTGAGATGTTTAGCAGAATCGGTGCACCGACAATTATGTCATCATTATCGGCTGCACCGGCCGCCCCAAGGACGCTCGCAGCCCGTAAATTTGGTTTATTGTCTTTTAAATGCTTTTTGGGGCTCCCACGACCCACGGGGGCATTGTGCGGTTATCGTTATTTGAATATTTACTACTGTTTGTATTGTTGTAAGTAATAGCTATTTATTATATATATACATGCAATACAAATAAATGATTTTTGAAATTTTTTAAAAAATAAATAAATTTTTACTATCATAGGTACTTTTAAATTGTCGAATGATATTAATAATTTATTTAGCGAATTTTATATTGTTCTTCATTAATTATGTCGCACATCCATCACATAGTTTTTAGGGTAAAATTTTAAAAATGAATTTTTTCGACAAATTTTAACAAAATGAAGAAATTTAATTTTTTCGAATTTTCGTAAATGTGAAAAACGGGGAAATACCATCATTCGCGCAATTATAATTGTTCGATTTCCACGTGCGTAAAAGGGAGTAAGTTTCACGTGTCCTCTTATCATCGGAGGGAGCGAGAGCTCGGGTCAGAGGCCTTATCAGCGGGGGGACAGGGACGGCTGCAGGGGAGCGGGGCGCGGGGCCGGCGCGCCAGCATCTGAGCGGCCGCGGCGCGCAGTGTTCCTCGCTACACCGGCGGAATACGACGTCGCGCGCACACGCTGCCTCCGACCGTCACGACGCCGAAAATACGACACGGCAAACTAAATTCGCGATTAAAAAAAAATTAAAATTTCGAGAAAATTAAAAAAAATTAACCGCATCATCCGGCGACAAGTTTCCCCCGGAACACCGACGTCGCCCGCAGCCCCACGTGTCGGCCCGCGTGTAAATAAACATTGGTAAATCACCGGGCACTTGGAAGCTCGTAAAGCGGGTCCGCCTATCGACTTAACTGCGTCGTAAAACAATCGTAAAAATATAACAAAACACGGTCGTAAAAAAAAACGCTTAACGGCCGGCGATTATTTAAAGTATATTTTTTATTATTTAGTATTCAATTTGCGTAGACGGATAGAGACAAATCTGTACCGAATTTTATCGGCGAATCGAGCGGTCTTTTATCGCCGGTAGCGGAGGTGTTAGCGCCCGATAAAAACGCGATACTCTTTTACGACCTCCCGAGGTCGGACACGGACCGCGCGAGGCACCCGATCGGAGGTTCGCTCTCGTAAACAATATTAACCCTCGTGACGATCGCGGTGAACGGGATTCTACCGCTGTGAGTTGTGTGATCTCTGAACCGAGTTTCGCCGAGTTCGGGGAGGATTGTGATTGTGCAGTGCAGAACATGAAATATCGAGACATGGATCACCGGTCCGTCTAACCGTCGAGCGCGCCCGACTCGCCCTCCGCGACCGCGTCTTTGAGAACTCTGCCCCAGACCTACCTCGAGATGAATTCGTACTTCGAGCAGAGCGGGTTCTACGGGTCCCACCACCACCAGGCGAGCGCCGGGGACCAGGCGGCCGCGTACCGCTCCTTCCCGCTGGGGCTGGGCATGGGCCCGTACGGGGCGCAGCACGCGCTGCAGCGGGCCCCGCAGGACTCGCCGTACGACGCCTCCGTGGCGGCCGCCTGCAAGCTGTACGCCTCGGAGCCGCAGCCGCCCGCCTACAAGCCCGACTGCTCCAAGGACGGCGGCCAGAACGGCTACGCGGAGAAGGGCTGGTCCTCGGCCCGGCCGGCCGCCTGCACCCCCGACGGCAGGGCGTACGGCGCGCCGCTGGACCCGGCCGGCTCCCCCACGGCCGCGGCCGGCGCGGCCCGCTCGGCCTCCCTGTCCTCCTGGAACAACCAGTGCTCCCTGGGCGGCGGCGCGCAGCCCGTCCCCACGCAGCTGCACCAGCAGACGGCCAACCACACCTTCTACCCCTGGATGGCGATAGCAGGTAACGCAACTCCCGCATTATCTTTCCTAACTCCTCCCGAGGAGGTTGAATCTATCAAATTTTCGAAACACTCGAACAATTATAAATGTAACAATTTTTTAAAATCTAAAATGACGCCACAAAATAATGCTAATCAAGTCGAGGAGTTTTAAATTGACGTAAAATAATTGTGACTGCAACCGTTTGCGAGATTCAGAAGCATCGTCGGCCTTCCTGAATCCCGACTCCGCGTTTAAATGATGACATCACGCCATAAATTCGTCGATTACATTTTGCGCAATTTTTCGAGCGATAGCGAAAATCACCCAGAAGCGCAGCAAAAAATTTATTCCACGAAATAAAAATGTTTCAAAAATAACCCACCACCGAGCGATTATTGTAGTATCTAGTTATTTTTTGTGTTGTCGAGCACCAATTATTTAACCGAGTTCATTGGTCTATTCTTTGATTTATGGAGGACCTACATTCTGTTCGGAAGCAACTTGCTACCTCGAGAATTTTTCGATAATATTCCGAGATAATGAATATTAAAATACTTCAGCCAAACGTTTCGTATTAATTAAAATAAATACTTTACCGCAATATAATATTGTAGTAAGAAAATCGTTTTCACGAAGAAGCTAAAGGCGGGAACAATGTATAATATATACAAAATAATTTATTAGATTAATAAATAATAGAATCAATTTAATTTTAATATTAATTATTTATTTTGTTTAGTGAACGTATCTGTGGATCTGAATCGTTAATGTTTAGAGTATAATTAACGCCACATTTTATTGCTTTATTCACCTTAAACTGATCAATAGAATGTCAGATGTGCCTTCGGGCGCGTGCATTGAAGGTGTTGTCTGGAATTTTATTGTTATTTAATTGGATTGTAACAAATGTATCCTATAGATTGATTCTAATGCTATTAAAACGATATAAATTAAGAAAACTCCTAAGCGAATCGAATATTTATTCTTAAGGAGGAGTTTTATTTTCGCCAATCAGTTCATAAATTTAAAAAAATGATAATGTTTAAAAATAATGTGTATGCGTTGTGTACTGCTAACACGGTTATTAATATTTTTTTCACGATATTATTGTTCTTCACAATCGCTAACAAAACATTAATTTAAATATATTTACTATTTATTAAAAACTATTTTTTGATTTTTTAGAATATAAGTATTGTTATATTATATATCTATAAAAAAAATGTTTGTAGATATATATAATATATTATATCTATAAAAAAAGTTTTGTAACTAAAATTTACAATTCATAATTATAATTGATTATAAAAAAGTAGTATTTATATTAAATAAATTATAAAATGTAGATTAAAATGCTTCGTTTTTCACTAAATATAACACTAAATGCAATTTTATTGGAATCTTTGTTAAAATTAAAGGAATTTTTAAAAATTATGTATTATGTAAATTAAAATAAAATATATTATTAGTTCTTACAAGTAAATGATTTAATGATTGTCCTAATTTAATATTATGAAAAATGCATTTCTTTAATACACGGTATTCGTTTACATTACACTAAAACTAACTGCATTTTGCTTAATTTCTTTAATACACGGTATTCGTTTACATTACACTAAAACTAACTGCATTTTGCTTAATTTTTTTAATGTAATTATCTCACCAATATGATAAATGTTACATCTTAGTTAAAAACTCACCCTTGACGCCGAATGAATTGAGAAACTGCTCCCCCCGTATTCTCAGTTATAACAATTACCTAGACTGTCACAGTTTTCATTCTTTCATCCCTTATAACAGACACAATGTTTATAAAGGAAGTAGTTACGCGCCCTCTTTCCTATTTACCTGAAATTTTAGTCTTTATTTGTTCTCACAGGATTTCTGGAAAATAAATAATACTTCACACTGCGTTATGTACAGATGATTGTTACAAATATTGTGTTGGATGATCTTACCTACGAATTGATTAAATACGTTAAAAATCATCTAACAGTAAACTAACATCTGTAAGATGTAATAATTTAAACTGGGCAACAATTATTAAATTGATGAATTGAAACAGATTATATCTTTCAAAAGAAAAATGAACAGAATATGTAATCTCTCAATTTTCAAATTAAAAAAAATATATAAAGATTATCCAGTAAATATTAAAAGATTAAAAAAATATATGGATGGATTCAATTTGCAACATATCTATATGCAACATTCAAAAATTTAATAATGTGTGGATCTTTTTTCGATAGAATAGAGCGATCACTTAAGCCATTTCATTCAGGTCGTTAGCCCTGGGCCGTCGTTTAAAAGATTTCCACACGATTTTTTCATATAAATAGCTTCGTCTCTGTGAGACCTCTAAAATTTATCTTAATTTAAAAAATGTCTAAATTGGTTCACTTTATTATTTGATATGAAAGTAAACTTATGACGGAAGGCTAACGAGTTTATTATACTATTTTTCACAGCACAAGCGCTTCGCATAGTTTGGTGTGAGGTATTTTTTTAGTTTTGTGGAAATATTACATTTTCATTTTTTCGCGTTTAGTAATGAGATATTTCAATAATTTCTAAGTGCATAAGTAATTCATAAGTCATGGACCTATCAGCAAAATTGACAAAATGAAAGTAAAATATTTTCTGTTAAAATAATTTCGGATCTCTCTGGTGCAATGGACCCTCAAAGCCAGATTTGTTTAATGTGGTCTGCAGGCTAATTATGTCTACTGCTAGCTCCTAAGTCAGTTACATTGTTTATCGGCACCGTATTTAACAGTGGACTTAAAATACAACAAAAGGCGTGGTCAGACCGTTCGACCAAAACAGATTCAAGAACAAATCTCAGCACTTGGATCGGTCGGGCACAAAACACGGTAGAAAGATCATAAAAGCGGTCGTAAATCATAATTTTGAAATGTTTTGTGTACGGCGATTAGCACATGAATGAGGAATGGCGCCGCTTCAACAATGACCGTCAAAATGGAGATTTTTAGGAAATAAAAAATTTAACAGGTGAAAAAAATGCAGAAGCATTTTTACCTGTGTTCATAATTAATTATTATCATAAATCCAAAATGAAAACATTTAATCTAAATATCTACAAATGTTAGACAATTTTTTAAAGGGATGTAATGATAGGAAAACAAAATATTCTGCTAATTATTATTTCCGTCTGTTACAAATCCGCGTGACTGAATTTTTAATAATAAATTCATTTTAATAAATATATTTTAAAACGTTGCAGTTTTCATAGATAAAACTGATAGTGACCTCACGATGAAATTTATTAAAATGTGTATGCAGACAAATACGATTGTATGTTTAATACCTGTACTAGCTGTAACCCGTTAAAAATGACGGAAAATTGGTTCACGGCTTAGCTATCTCCTATATGTAGTGTACTTCTGACGGGTCATGCACATGCGGTGGTCACTAGGTTCGGGTTTGATCGTCCGGTGTTCAAGCCCCTTCTGCAGCCGTTTAATTTCGCTTTTTTTAAACGTAAATTACGGACGTTTCATGAAGTTACGGACAGACAGACAGTCGGATAGAAAACGAAATGATTATATTTAGATACCTATGTTATTTCACACCCTCGCTAAAATCCGTTTTATTATTTTTTAAGAACAGGTAAACATCCAACTTGATTTGGCATTAAAATCAGTTGAAGATTATTCGTTGAAGGGATTTTTTTACCTTTTTGAGTTACCCTTGAAACCGTTTAGGTGTATTATTTACAACAGTTGAGGTGCAAGTGCCCGGAATCGAAAGGGGGAAGCCGGCAGTCATTAGTTCTATATTAGCGACGCCCGCCATATAAAAGTCCCATTAAAATGAGTGACTGTATGTTCGTAACAACTTTTCCGACGCCGGGCTTATGCTTACTGTACTAACCTCTGTACAACACTCACACATAGACCCTTGCTTGATATGCATAATACGATAATTATTTTAATGTGTGTGTGAGGTGTAGGTATTTTGAACACTGCGCCAATTTCAGTTGCAATAATAATTGATAAATTTGATATAATAAGTCATCGGATTTTTTAAAGTCAATTGCAATTGGTAGATACCTACGTATTTAATTAAATTTTGAGTGACGATAATTTCTTAATTTTCTCATTTTTTTACGCATTTTTTTCGTTGCAATTTGCTTATATTATTTTGTGTAGAAATTAAATTGCTAAATTCTTAGAACATTTTTGTTACAGAAGAAAACCTAGTAGAATTTTATTATTTTTATATATTATAAAAAAAAATTCATATTAGGACCTGTACCTACTTTTTAGTATTTAAAAAATTGTTATTATTAAACTTTTTTTTAATTTTCTATTTATTTTCTTTACATTTTGTAACCCACAAAACATCTAAAAAGAGGTTTTTTTGCAGGTTCATTTTTACAATTGAATATTAAACTGTTACTAAACATTATTCACTTTATAAACAGAAAAGATAAAAAACGAAAACATTTAAGTACAAAAAAACAAAAAAAGAAATTTTAAGTACAAAGTTAAAAGTTTTAAGCAAATTAAGAAAAGAGAAAGATATCTCTCTCTATGCAGATAATATACAGATTTAATACACCTATTCATTAGATACCCATCATTAAAATATGTAACATAATATTTAATTAATAAATAATCATGGTGTGTAATTCAAGTAAGTTTTGGCCTTGGGTATAAGGCAGTCCTCGTAGCATGACACTGGCTTCTTACACCGAGGGTTCCAGGTTCGATTCCCGGTGATTTCATAATTAATCTATGTGATTTACTCAAGCCTGGGTGTTTTGTGATGTGTTTCGCTTCTGTAACTCTTTCTGTCGCCTCTTGGCCGACATAATATTCCTAATAATAATAATAATATATTTTTTAAATGTTTTAAATGCTGTCACCAAATTTAAAATGTACCTACTGAATTCTAGATTTTATGTTTCTATCCCTTCTAAAATCATATTTCCTATAAAATGTTGAATTCAGTACATTAAAAATTAGTAATTCTCAATCACTTCATTTTTTTTATATTGCTGCCTTTGTTTTTATACCCCACATATATAAATGAAATATTGTTCTTTTAAAAAATGGTAAAATTATATATTTAACATCGATGAGAGTTAAACGAAGACTGGTAACGAGTCTATAAAGAATTTAACTGCCTATTTGGTCTTTTTGTGACAGAAAATATTAGAGATAGAGAATTGAAAGTCAGTATTTTTCATATAAATGGATCACCTCAAATAAATAAAATACATATTCGAATCGAATCAGAATCTAAACAAATTTGAAAAACTTACATTTGTCGTTTAATTATCTTTCAACGCAGAGGTCGTTACTTTTCCATGCCTCGGTTCATTCTGGAGAGGGACACCTACTTCGCTGAACGAGAATGTTGATGTTATATATAATTTAGCGCTTTTCTTTACAATCGCTACTCTCCGGCAATATTAATCGCCTTTGTGGCAGTAAAACACCGGAGGAGCAATCGCGTCAGGCGTCGAGTTATTCAGAAAAAAATATTGCTATTTAATGTAGTGGCTATATTCACCTCATACAAATATCATTACATGCTAGTTACTAGCTTATGTGGGTTACTAATGAGCATTTGTGAATATTCTATGGGTCTGTCGGTCATTGTACTAAACCTATAATGAATATTATTGCATGTAGTGAAAATTTAAGTGATTTTTTCCTTCCTATTTTAAATATATAGGTATACATAGCTCTTTCTGATTGTTTATACCGATGGGATCATTGTAAAAAAATACTATTTTTTGGAAAGCAGCCCAAAAATAATCAAAATAAATTAAATGATTAATTAATTTTTATAAATCATAATTTATAATAAGATTATAAATTAAATATAACAGTATATTTAACTTAAATATGTGCAAATATATCAAGTCACATCAAATCGTCTATTATTGTTGTTCGTTAGTTCTTTTTCATTTTGAATGACCTTATTTCTATTTTTAAATTTTTAAGCTTTTTGTAATTAATCATATTTAAAAAAAAATTAGAACAAAGACACCGTTAACTCCCTATGCCCTTGTCCGTGGCGTATTTATACCCCCTCTACAAAAGCCTGCCCATTAGTGTCTACACCTCGTTCACCGTCTCGCCATTGCCTTATATCAAACTTTAACGCTACTTACTTAAAACTGAGCACGTTATTTTATTTAAACCTTAACTAACTCTTTTTTTTTTTTTAAATTTAAAGACTGTCTGTTATTTATATATTTTAATAATCAATAACATATTGCATGTACTAAACTGAGCTCATTCTAATAAACCCTGTATGTAAAATCCATTTATTGAATACTTAAATTATTTATCATTATTTTTTTATAATATAATTTTAATAATTAAGCCAGCGTAAGAAACAAAAATAATATCCTATACATATCCACAAAATAAAATAATATCTTTTATCACTCCTGAATTAAGATGTTTTGATTTCGAAAATGTTTAATTTTTGGAAAAACTGCAATTAAGCAATTTTGTGAAAGTTATTTGAAAACGGCAATTATTTTTATATTAACCGCAGTCTAGACGGTAAATCTTTGGTACGAATAATAGTTTTTGTATTTAACATATTCAAATTAGAAAAGTGATTGCATTGAATTGTTAAGATAACAATATTTTTCACCGATTAAATCAACTACATTTGAATATTTTAGAGTTTTTATTTAAAAATTAATTATATATTTAGTGTATTGAAAATTTAAAAAATGATTTACGTTTTGGAATATTTGCAATCATAATAATCACGTTAGAATTCGCGAGTACCAAATATTCAAGTCACTTTCCAATACGTTAATCTAACTAGATTTATCTTGCAAAACTTTATAAAAAAAATATCTGATAAGAATATTATTTTAACAACCAATAATTTTTTTACCTGTAGGTAGTTGATTAAATCGGTGATTTCTCATTTGACTCTGGCATCACGCCAATACTGTTATAACACTGTTATGGCATTTTTCGTTTATTTCTACCTCAATTAAAAGTTGGAAGCCAACGAACCTATGTCATAAGTACGACGATTTGTTTTATAATGCTTGATATAAAATAGCATCAATAACAATAACTATTACAGTTTTTTTGACCGTCGCATCAGAATACACAAATTTTCGTACCCATACCATAAACTATAATCGAGATTCTGAGACACTGATAATATATTCCGCTTACTTAAATTCTTAGAAAGAAACAGTTTTATATTTGATTTTAAAAGTTTCACAAAAAAACGATGTATAAAATTTAGCTCAGTTTAATAAAGAAGCCAAAATGTGTACCGAATTTATATTAAGTTTAATTTTTATAAAAAACATCGCAGTAGTGAATATAAAGGAGGTTTCTTCATCTTAACTGTAAAAATGTACATTGTAGAATTTATAGTAGTATCAGTTTATATATACATAAAATAAAATATTAAAATAAATAATATTTGTGGAAAATCTAACGATATGTTAAATTTCGTAGTCGAACACCGTATGTTCAATTTAATTTTGACATTTAAAATAAATAATAATTTAATGTCGTCAGTTCGTTTTACCCGAAGATCGTAGGCTCCGTCCCGCGCACCCCCTCCTCAGGCCGAACCACAGGCACAGCTCTGATTGCCTGCCCAAATTTGTAGGTAACCCGACCGATGCTAATTTCATAAAAAAATTACAATGCGTTTCGTTTTCCAAAGGCTCTGTATTAATAAGCTGCCCCGCGGCCAAATCCGTTCCCTATTCCCCCAAAATTTGCCAACCCGAACGATTTATTGCGTGCACACCGTGAGTTCAGTTAGCAGTAATTGAATTGATAGATTAAATTGCACTTTACGCGGTATGTTTTTGTTTATTACTAACCCGTCAAAAATGACGGTAAAAATGTTAAAATATTTACCATGAAATAGTAAATATTTTAACATTTTTTATATTTCTCCTGCCGGCAGTTAAATTTACTATTCTAAACCATGGCGAATCGGCGGACTATGAAATGGTTCGCGTCTTTGCTAAGTCTTATATGTACTGTATTTTTAACGTATAATGCAGGCTGGCGATAACAACATCGCTATCGTTGCCGCCTTCGGGCTTGCTGGCCCGAAGTTCAAGCCCCACCTCGGGCTGTTTAATTTAGTTTTTTTTAGACGTGAATTCTAACGAAATTACGGACGTTACACTAAATTACGGGTAAAGACACATAGACGGTCGTATGGACAGACAGACGGACGGACCATTTTTCACACACGCTAGATGATTTTTGTAATAAGATAGGCATCATCAGGCTCAAACAGAAATGCTTTCAAAAGCTAAATAGCTTACCACCAACCTGTTTCTTCTCAAGAGCAGACAGAAAGGATAGAACGGTATTGCGTCGTCCATTCATTCTTTTTTTGTTCATTCTTTTCATTATTCTTTTGCAGTTTCATTTCAGTTTCATTCTTCTTTTGCAAGTTCTTCGGCTGTTCAAATTTTTAGCGGGACAGTGCTTCAATATTTGGTTTATCTAATCATGCCTTCAATACATGTCTCGTATATTTTCTTTACCATCTTCTATATAGATAATTCGTATGGTACTGGTGATGGACCACAGTTCATTATTGAAAGGTTTCTTGATATTGGTTTTGCTATGTTCAGTTATCGATTACTTTATCGTTCACTATTCATGCAATTTTCCTATTTTCTCATAATTAACATCAGCAATGGAATGAGTATCGCGTAGGAGAATGGAAGAAATGATCCTGATTGTAAGAAACCGGAAAATCACGGAGTGAAACAATTACTAAAACCATTGGGGTATTTGTAACCGGCTTTGTAATTACGCATTCCGGGAACGCGTTAATTTAATATATTCACACTCATTCATAAATATAGAAGTAACTAGTGACGAACGTCACTGAGACGCTGTGCACTTTGTGTTGAAAAAAACTGTAATTATTTAAATCTTACTAAGCAGGACAGGATATTTAAAAAATAAAACAGTAGCAATGAAATAAACAAGGTTTATTTAATACGGTTTTTGAGTAACAGAGTGCAATTTCGTTTGTTTTTTACTAAAAAAATGTAGTAATCACATCACAAGTTATACACAAAAAAATATTTCTGATAAATACCTAATATAGCTGCAAAGAAATATTTCTTAAGTTTTATACGTTACGTGCGAATTTTCATCAAATTGAAAAAAAAATGACCTTCTTGGGTTAAAATGTTGACTATGCTAAACGATTTAGAAAAGTGATTTATGCCATTTCTAAAACACAAAATTATATTTCTTTTAGTTAGGAGACTTTGTTAAAAAATTTTAATGTCATAGTGGACGCCGAATTTAAATTTCAATTGGTGATGTGCAAATGTTTGACAAGATATTAACCAATTAATAAATAAAAGTGGTTTTTTTCTGATTAATGTTAATGCAAACACATACTACATTATCTACGTCCTCTTCGGTATCAAAATATGTATTTTTTAAATATAGTTTGCTAAGCCCGCAAGTAACTACAGTTTTGGTATCAATGGTAGATGGCATTATTCTTTTGGTTTTTTAGATATTTAAAAATTTACATATTTAAAATATGATGGCTTAGAAATTATTTTATGGTGTCTCTCCACCAGTAGTAGACACGACTTATTTCAATCGTAGTAATTTCTTCGCAGTATTTTGGCGAAATATTTAAATGAAATGAAAAAATTTTTTTTATTTTTATTAATTAAGATTTATTTGGTAGGTAAATGTACAAACTTAAGAGTATTCAATATAATTTAATTAATACACATTTATATTACACGCTTACCCACTTTTAAATGAGAATTTATTCTCGTGTTTAAAAGTGGGGGCATTGTCATACATGTATATATCTATTATTAATGAAATCGTTAGTGTAAGACATTAGATTAAATAAGTAAGATATAGAAAAAGAAACATTAGATTAAGTTATAAAAATTAAGACATTAAATTAAGTAAGTAAGATATAAACAATACAAGAATACAAAAATGTGAGACATTAGAATAAGTAAATAAGGTATACACAAGGATACAATAAATTAAGTTATAAAAATTAATAATTAAGAAGGTATTGTAATAACATTTAAAAGTATAAATAGATTGTTTTATAGAGTTATTATTGTTATTTAGATATAAATGTAAGATTTGATCTGTTTGTAGCAAACTGATACTGAGGATTAAGCGAAATGTCGCCTGTTGTGTAATCCTAAAATTTTAATCAAAATTTTAACAATAGTAGGTACCAATCCATTGTAAGATCGTAGCCACTAAATAAACAACCCATAAATTCCTTAAGTATTTTTTCTCATACCTATTAAAATGTTAATTAATTGTAGATGGAACCTCTGATTTGTATTCGTGGCGGCGTCTAGTACAAAGGAAAACAAATGTAATTAAAATTCCAATCGATGCTCTAATATTTGAATAAAGTATTATGCAACAAGGTCTTATCTTTTTTAAGGCATTTTGTGAAATTTGATAAGCGGAAAATTCACTAAAAGGTTTTCATTATTCCTTTGTCTGGTTTATTAAACGGGAGAATTTGTTTGTTTCTTTTGTGTGTGACGAATAAATTAGTAATAATTATGGGCAGAGAATGTAATATCATATAACATATTGATGATATTACAATTTTTAAGCGAGAAATGTGTGTAAATATTTGCATTATTGCACGGCTTATCTTAAAAGTAGGTAATACCCACTTCCAATTGAATAGTCAAAACCATTTTAATTCTATTTTTATGCTAATTACTAAGTACCTGTTTCTTTCTAAGTTTAAGTGAAGCTTAATAATAATTAAGGCTTCTTACAAACCTTATATTCAATTTTACGGAATGTAAGTATACAGGCCAGTCCTATGTAGGTACTTCCTTATTATAATTCCTGTACCTTTAATTCTTCAAAAATTGCGTTTGCTTTGAAACGAAGAAATCTTAATTTTAATATAATTTATTTGTGGCTAAAATATAAAATGTAGGTACTTCCTTATTATAATTCCTGTCCCTTTAATTCTTCAAAAATTGCGTTCGCTTTGAAACGAAAAAATCTTCATTTTAATATAATTTATTTGAGGCTAGTATATAAAATGCAAAATGTAAAAGAATAATGTAAAATTTTTATTTACATAATATTTGTACATAGACAGGTGACAGAGAGGGTCTTAAGTAATAAAGTAAATAAAATATGTAGTCTCTGCCAAAGCAAAAACGATAAATATTTTCCAGCAGCAAAGATGTAACGTATGAGAAAAAGAATAATTGTGGTCAAACACAGTAAGTCATGTTACATTGTAAACAATACAAGCTAAAACGCAAACCAAAGAAATTTGGAAAACAACGGCCTTCGAATTTGCATGCAGCGGCCTCCAACAGCGACCATTTTTGGAATTTCAATTGGGATCCCAGTTCCAACCTGTTGGATTCTTATAGGAGATCCCAAAAACGACCACTCGGGGTTCCGATACGAAGTCAGCACCGTACTCGGTTAGGACCCTAACGGCAAATTGAAGCACCACCTGTCGGTCGCATTTTTATGGACCTTTTCCTATTTTTTTGACAGCCGAGACCCCAAGGAGGGTCTTTGTATTGTTATGTCCGCTGTGTCGGTTTTTTTTTTGGTTTTGAATGCTTGTTTAAGCTACTTGTCAATAGAGTGCGGTGCTGGTGTGTCTTTTTATATTTGCAATAACAATTTAATAATAATATAATGATAAAATATATGTTTTTTAGTTTTTATGAGACAATAACCTTACACGGGGATAATAGTGATGTTTTATATAGATACATAATTGTGGCATTATTTAACTGTATTAAAAATATGTAATATTATAAATCCATGTTTATTTTTATTGTAGGTAAATACAAGGTATTTACAATTTGAATTTTTTATAGTAGTTTTATACTTTGTGCATTTATCCCGACAAGCTTGCTAAACTTTTCTTTACATAGACTTTTTGTGGGTTATAGTGTACACTCCTAAGGTTTATGAGTTGTGGCGTCGGTGTATGGAAAGGTATAATATTTTTAATCTTAAATAATAATATCGCTACCTTTAATTCTTTGACTCTCATGGTTTGTTCTTAACATAAATAAATGATTTTATTATTAAGTACCAAACAGTGCGGCGAGAAATTTTCAATTTTTACATTTGGTTCGCGCGAACATTTCTGAAACCATCCTATCCCCTAAGTAAAATGATTTTGCAATGGTTTTTTCTTACCGTAAAATAATTATAAATTACCGTTAATCATGTCATGGTGGATCATTAGCTCATCTAAATTATAATTCTTAACTATCCATCAAAGATTTTAAAAATGTATTTATATAATTTATACGCCTACGCTTAATACTAGTTAATAAATCGTTAACGAATAACTCATAATTGCCATGCGAATTCCTCTTAGGTATGCAACAATAGTAACCACACGATATTGATGCAAAATTATCGGAAATTAATTTTAATGCATATTGTTTATGTACATTTGATTTCGACCGTCATTATTCGTTGACCGGCTTGAAATTTTTGAAAAAGATTTATTTAACTTATATCTTTATATATATCCGCGCGCGATATCAAAATAAAAAATGACTCGTTTCCATATTAGAGAAGCGAAATAAATAAATTAGGTCTAGCGGCGCTTGACCTACAAATGTCAGACAATCTGCTGAAAATGTAAAATGTCATTGAATGCCTGTAGTTACGCCTCAAATATTACGAAAAGTAAACGCCACATTGTAAAAAGATCACGCGTATTCTTCGATAAAAATATCTATGAAATATCATCTACCTACGCCCTTTTCACGTGTACTTTTTTTGACCGAAGTATTTCCGAAATCATAATAAATATTTTTATAATGAAATGTGTTTTCGAACAAAGTTAGTCATGTTTGACGAGTTGGTAATGAACGGATATTTCTACTACGTGGACAAAAGCTAAACACACTCGTTTATCTCTTCCGGACGCATCTTGGCGGCGGACCTGATATCAGAAAGCGGTCGGCTGTAGACAAAATAAATAAAGAAAATAAATAAAAAATTGCTCTACATACCTACATTAGGAAAGCAACGTGTGGATAAAAAAATGCGTTTAAATTCAATAATTTACAATATAAGTAGGTATGTTGGATGCCACAATTTTAAAATATATTTTTTTGAGATTTTTTTTCTATAACTGTTTAAAATATCAATTAATTATTGTGAATATGCAAGAATATTATTTTTATGTTATATATTTTTATGCTAAAGCGTGTTTTTTTTAATATTGTCGTCAAAAATAAAAAAATATTTTCTTAAAAATTCTGTGCAAAAAAATGACGGTAGGTAGGTACTTACATAACTTATAAATAGGTATATCGGTGGATAGCTATTCAATCATATTTCTTGCGATTATATATAATACGCTTGAAGTGGCGATTATCTTCCTGAAATTGGACCTTCGGATAAGGCTAATTATTTTTAAATGAGATCTATGTAGGTACTTGAAAGTTGCAATATCCTTTACCCTGGAGGCAAGATGTACCTAAATGTAGGTACCGATACAAGACCCAACATGAACTTACGGTACGTAACGAGGTATAAAATTAGTAATTATTAAATAATCTGTGCCCCACTCTAATAAACAGGATAACGTTAACACCAAATGGATCAAAAGGTACCTAGGACATGCAATATGATTTTGCTTAAAATAAATATGTATAAATAGCATTTGAAACTATGGGGTGTTTTTTTTAGATTTGCAGATCTTTAAAATGATGTAAAAAAAAAAAAAATCGCGGTCGGTACCACGATTTTCGAAAAAAATACACAATTCGCACGCGTCATTCTGGCGAAAGTCTATTCTATAAGTGTTGAAATGGCAAAACAAACTGAGCACAAATCAGCTTATTAGAAAACTTTTAAACCTAAAAAACCTCAAAAAGAAACACCCTGTATTTAAACACTAATGCCATCAAATTATCTTTCTAGTAAAGCCAATACCTTGCCCATTATCACATTTTATTTAATTTTAAAGTTCAACACTTCTACGATTTTCACATGTTGACAATTTTATGAAAAAATTTAAACAACTAGACCTCCTGTCACTTTTTCACATACCTATTGTTATTTTTGAAGATTATGACAACCTAATTTAAATTTTTCTGAATATATATTTTTTTATAATTATAGTCAGATATTCAATTTTATGTGAATGCTTTATGCTCTATATTAAATATACCTATGTATTTGTGCGCACGGTGAAATTAAAACATTTAATCATAGGGGCTCTCTAAAATATCGTGTATAAACACTACCTATATACACTACTATATAACTACCTATACATCAAAATCTTCTTAAAATTAGGCAATCCGCCCTTAAAGAAAGATTTGTGCTATTTTACAAGTTAAGTATAAAAATCAATATTATAAATAATCATTTAATACGATTGTTCCTCGTGATATATTATGTTATTAAACGTAAGGTTATTATTTGTTGTTTTTTTTATTTTCAATTTTTTTTTCGAAATATTTATTTGGCATTTTTTATTTAAATGCCCGTTTATTTCACTGCAGAATCTCTCCTATTTCTCACCCCTATTATTAAAATCATGATGTCAGAAATACTAAATAAATGTATTAATATTTTTCGCTAAATATACGCACGCATATCTGGATTTTTATTTGCATATATGTGTGTACCTACATATAACTTTTCACCTGTAGATTAGCACAAAAATATTTAAAGTTAGCAATTATATAAGGTTTTCTTTAAAAAATGCTAACTTTTTATCAACGATGAGGACTAAGGAAAATTCATTCAACTACTAAATAACAGACAATGTTAATTAAATATTCAGTATTACGGAAACATTTTTGTAGATTGTAATAATGTATAGATCTTAAATGCATTAATAAATGTTTTTAAATAGTCACCCTGTAGATTAGCACAAAAATATTCTGAGGTAGTGAATGTACCTACATGATTTTTAATAAAAAATGCGAACTTTTTTCTCGTTTTTAAGTAGGTAGTAAGTATATCATCTCGTTTTAATCAAGAGAAACAGAAATAAAAACTCAGTTATTTAAGGCTAATTTTATAAATTTACCTGTAAAATACGTCGAATTTCTTTCTAAAGATATTCTTTGAATGATTTCCACGAGTTTTGTGAAAGTTTGACCCGAGATAGGTACTATTGAATTTGATTCGGATTTTACGATCACCGGGTAGTGTAGATGTCTGCAGGGTAGTTGCGCACCACAGCCCGTATGTGAGGTTGTTATTACAGCCTGGGGCTAGTTCGTCAAGTCGTTTTCGAGCTTATAGAGATTAAAAAGTTTTTTCCTATTACGTAACATTAAATGAATTGGTAACTATGCGCGTTGCCGTACACACGGGCTGCCTTATCTTACTCACTTATCTACGATAGGTGCTTAATTATATTTTTGGTGAAATAATTATTTGAATGGACACCTATGGAGGGACTCCTGTTCAATTATTTTGCATGGTTTATTGATGTCAGTTGTGTTAATTCATTTATTGTTTTATGACATAAGACACACTTTGCACTACGTAGCTAGATAATTTTTTTAGGTTAAAAAATCATGCAGTGTGATTTTAATACCCTTTTAATAGCAATTTTATATGGCAATTCGTTTACCTTTTTTTATTCTTTAATTCTCTCTGTTTTTTTATTATTTCTTACCTTTACTTTTTTATTCTTATTTAACCTATTAATTCTGTGAAATCTTATAAGATGGTCCTTCCATTATTTAATACCTATTCATGTGTAAACTGATTTCTATTTGTATGAAGGTAGTGTTGGTTTTCCGTGGATAACTAAATAAATAAATAATAAGTTTCCCAAAAATATAAAAATAGTATAAACGTCGTAATATCTTATACCGTAGAGCAGTGCATTATTTTATCAAATTTTCTACCTACTTACTATTTTTATCAAAATAGTAAGTAGGTAGGTACGTATGTGTATTATATACCCACCGGCGTTCCACTGGCCCAATCCACCCCAACATCCAAACATCTTCTTTTGTACATTTTTGCAATTCTCAGATAAATTGATGCAGTATTTTCAATAATGCCTCTTTTTTAAAGATTTTTTAAGATTAGATGTGCATAGGTATAATATCTGCAGCAGGTACTTAACTTAATTTAAATAAAAAGATAAAATCTCCAAGCATCCTGAACGATAATTTGAGGTATAGAGGAACTGAGCAGAACTGCAATTACCTATGCATTTCTTTGCGAGTGGCGGAAGATCATTGACCCTCAATAGGTTATCCAATTAAATGCATCAGATTGCGACAGAATATCTCATGTTGCATTTGAATAACAGATCTCGTCACCCGTTGGCCAATTTTTAAATCTGCAATTCAAATTATGAACTCATCTGTGAATGCATTCTTAACCTTTACACGGCGGGTGGTGAATTCTTTCGAGGAATTTTATAAAATATCTCAAATACCGCTCCACAAAAATAGTTAATATTTTACGTCGAGCAACGGTACGAATTCGAGATAACTAATGATTATTTAAATAAACAATGTCAGAATTGCGCGATTTGCATGGGAAGATCTAATAAATAATGCCGTTCTTTTGTTTTTGATGAAATAACAATAGAAACTTTCATTTAGATTAAAACAGTATGTATAATGATATAATTATGTAGCGGAATGAAACGTTTATTTAATTGGAAAATATTCTTTAATAATTGTTAGAGACAGCCATAAATATAAGTAGTACATCCACGAATTCACAAAGCGGATTTCAAGCGGTGATTCATGTGCATAGTCATTAATCCGTTATGTATTTCAGCAAGGAAGTAGATAAAACTATAATACGAAATTGAGAACATAACAAAAGGAGTGAAAAAAAAGACATGGTCAAAATAATTAATTTTTCGCGGACATATTTTAAATATTATAATTTTGCAATCGCAAGGCATCGAAGGTTAATATATTATAATTACGTACATATTTTCAATGTTTTTTTTTGATTCTTTCTATTGACAGCCAAGGTTAGAGTCGGCACGTTGAGATCGTGCGATTTATGTTATACGTACCTACAGATAGGTGGGTTCCCGTATATATATATATTTCAATAATTATCAGGGCTTCAAAAAAAAAATGTTTCTTGACAGTTTCATTGTTAATTTGTTGTCTATAGAACTTTTTTTTTCTTCGAGGCTTGTGTGCATTTGTCAGACATATACTGATGACGTCGTGATTTAAGAAATACATATATATGTAGGTACCTACCATGATATAAAACAAAAGTTAATGCGCAGGTCGGTAGATGGGTATGCTTTTACTACAGATAACAAAATGAATATTCAATTGTTCCGAATGCTTTTTGAAACATGAAAAATGATTAACTTCATCTATGGTACAAATCTGGGAAAGGAGTAGGCAATCAAATAACAATACACAGGTTGGTTCAAAAGTGGGAAACCAAAAGGAGACTGTTTTTTAATTGTCATTTTTAGTTGAATCATGCCATTATTTACCGCACATAATTAATTAACTTAATTATGGCAAACAAGAATCTGTCAAAGAAAGCAAAACATGTGGTATGTAATGGAGATCTGGTGCCAACTCTAATGTATGGAGATAAAGAGTAGCTGGTTGGTCATGACGCTCGCCTAGTGATCTGATGGTCGGTGGTTCGAGCCCCATTCCAGGACATCATCAAGTTTATTTATTTTATTTTATTTTGAGGAAAATTAACAGCAAAACAACAATCTTAACAAATATGAAATAATGGTTTTTAAAATTATGCCAATTACAAATTTTCCACTGAATATAGTAATTTACTTTAACTTACTTTAACAGCGAGTGGAGAGGGTGGAGGGGAATGTGGGACGGGAGTAGAAGGGAAGATATAATGTACGAATTAGTTTGGGTGCGGTAGTGTAGTGTATATTCTCCCTATTCTCCCTTTTCTCTTAGTTAGCCCTATTCTCATAGCACAAGCGTTTAGCTTATTTTGAGAATAGTAAGAATATTGATGCGACACGCATTCCGTGTTCGCATCTTTATTAAAAAAAAAAACTGAAACTGGCGAAAAATAACGAAATTACACCGAACGTACTGAATGAAAACCTTTGTACAATAAAGTGGAGAATGAACGAATTAAAAGTAATGTAATGCCGGCTGTATGTACCTAGATAGAATAAATACAGGATCGCTGAGTTGGTTTGGCCACGTGAAACGGGTGAGCGAGGATAGAATGATAAAGAAAATTTATGAAGCTAGTGTTGAAGGCAGCAGAAACAGAGGGCGTCCGCAGTAGACCCGACATGAACAAATAAACCAAATATTGGAGGAGGGCTCTGTTAAAATTTCGAAAACCGATGAGCGTGCATTACGAGATGTATGGAAGTGGAAGAGGCAAAAATGATGTGTTAGGATAGAAAAGTGTAGCGTTATATGCTCTCTGCCTACCTTTTGGGGAAACAGCGTGATTGATGGTTAATTAGTTTGATTCTAACTAAAAAAAACTGTATAGCGAAAACTTTAGTTAGGTACCTATATATGTAGATACCTACTTAATGTTTGAAAACTTTTCTCAATTAGTTGCCATGAAGTACCTACCTATATTATTTATATGCTACATATATTATTTAGGTCATTGATCATATATAAAATTACGTAATACAGATATAAAATAATTATGAAATTAATAAAAAATATATTTTATTTCATGTATTTATACATACCTACATTATTTGTTATTCCTACACAGTTGTATTCAGAATGCCAGCCTCACTGGGATGTGCCCTTGTTGAAGCTGACATTTTTTTTAAACAAACAGACCATTAACAGGTCATTATTGAGCCTAGTAGATGGTCCTAGAGTGACATTAGAGAGATGATAAATTAAAATAAATAATGTCATTTTTTGTACTTGTTATCTGCCAAAATCCTCCGAACTCAATGGTCATAATATCCATACCTTCACAACGTAAGTCTGGTTGTCGCTGGCTATTAGTTATCAGGCCACCGATTTCTGAATCACCCTGTGTGTAGGTACCTTCAATCCCTTCTTGCATGTATGGCCATTATACATAATTCCTCATTCAGAATTTTCTCCATTCTGATCAAAGCTTGGTTTAGTCAATATCAATTTCGATTTCATAAACGGATTTACATATCTAGTCACGGTAGCATAATAACAATTAAACCACGGAAATAGCGAACACGAAGCTCGCACTATCTGTCCGATCAGTGAGAACCCACTACACAACATTAATTCGAGACATTACTCTTTAAAAAAATCATCAAACTTTTTTTATAATCAAAATAAAAAAAATACAAACAAAAATTGTGTTACTAAAAAAAATTTCAATTTTGGAAAACCTAAATTATTATTTTTTTCATGTGTAACTGGAAAGATCACTCATAATGAAAAACGATAACTTTTTCCGAATCTTTTGTCCGAACGCTCGTAATTCATCGTACACCCCATCTAATAAACATCCTTCACACTTGGATGCACGATGGGTGAACTGTACCGAACGATTTGGGAACAAACTGACATTGGTCTGGTCCGTACTACACAAACTGACTAAAATAATTGTGGTACTTTATAAAAAGAAATAGATCCGACACGGGCAGTGCTGTATTATTTTAGATTCAGCCGTGTCCCGTTCTTTGCAGAGATAATATTACTTTACTCAGACTTGTTTCATCTATCTCGTATTATTTAGGAGCGTCCCACATTTCCGTGCGCTTGTCCAGGTGCGTTCAAGACGGTAATTAAGCAAACGATAATTAATCAAAAATATAGTTTCGTCACATTTGAATAATATTTTTAAACGTTGACAAAGTATAATTTTTTACTGGGTGTCTTCAATTTGTCAGAGGCCGGTTGGGGCCGTTAGATTCCGCGGGGCCCAACCATTTGGGAGTGTTCCTACGTGTTTCTATGGGCCGACCCAATTAACTGTCCCGTTCTTCCGCACCCGATATGATATATTGCCGTCCCGCTCGTCCCGTGCATTCCTCGATGATTATTACAAGGGGGCTACCCCCCCGCTGCCCCCCTCGCCCTGCACGGAAAAGAATTGAAGGCGATTTTTTAATGGCCGCCGAGCTATCAGCTGTTTTGGAATAATAGGGCTAGTACTGTACCACGCGGGGAACTTATTCACTTAGTTTTTAACTTATTTTTTTTTATTATTTAACAAGGATTTTTAATTTTATAATTTTTTTTAATAGTGAAATAATAATTATCACCGTTTAAAAAAAAATTAACAGGCGTTTCATTTTCTTTTTAAAGTTATTAATTTAAATTTAAATATAGTGTTTCTATATTTATATTCTTGTTTTTGTAATGAATCTCTTCTTTTAATATTAATTTAGATTAGGTAAACTTACCTACAATAATTTACGTATTTTTTTCTGTTTTATAGCATTTACTATCGCTAAATTTTCTACTAGGAGAGTATAAGAACTAACTATCATATTAACTCTCTATCGCCCAGGCTACATAGACTTGGCAATGAGAGCATTGATTCTGTAGAAATATTTCATGAAGGAATATTTACATTTAAAAAGGACCTGGTGTTGTTTTGCGGTAACAAATAATTTACTAATTACAAATTTGTTTTACTGAAATTATTATTTTATTGCCCGCTTATTGCAAAATAACGTTGTTTATTTTAAATATTGTCTGAACGCATTTCTCTTATATGCATTCTCAGATATTTATTAGATATGTATTTTTGGATAATACATCTAATATTGTATTCACCAGTTGTCTTTTACATTAGTGAATACAATGTATTAGGTAAAATTAGCTTGTTGTTTTTTGTTGGTAGAAAATTTTTCGATTTTTTTGTTGGTTAGAAGAATTTTCTACCACAAAATTGTTTTTTAATGGTAGAAAATTCGTGCCATACAAATAAATAAAAAATGTTTATTTTGTTTTGTTTCAATAAATCAATCAAATCTACGGTTTATTTGTGAATCTAAGACTTAAATATATTATTTGTCTTGTTTGAATACAACTATAATAAAATATAGGTATAATTTTTATTTAATTATAATATTTAAACAAACAACCCCACGAAGTTTGAAACAAAAAACATGGAAAGAACTTGCCAACATTGAGGAGATAAAATTAGAATGGCTGTAAAAATAATATATTTCCAATTTTTGCTTTTTATCATTTTTACCAACGTTTGTAGCATTTAATTCGACTTGTACTTAAACGAATGAATTTTTCATAATCGATATATGTTACTGTATTGATAGTTCAACTTTTTGCAAAAAATAAGCCAGAAATATTGGAAAAAAATGCAAATTTTTATATTGCATATCTCCATAACTATTGATTAGGTCATGGTTAGGTCGTGGTTGTTCGAACATTTTCGACTCATTATCAACTTGTAAAGTTATTACTACTAGCTATGAGACACCTGTAACGTTTGACAGATGTCTTCATATTTTGCATAGAAACCTTACACATAGGTGTATACCTACGTCCTTTTTATTTTCGTGATACTAGTATAACAAGGTCGAGAATAAGGCGGTATATCTTAAATGATAAGGGGACTACTTTTTTTTTAAATGGAGATGCGAACACGGAATACCTGTCGCATCAATATTCTTACTATTTTCAAACTAAGCTAAACTCTTGTGCTATTAAAATAGGACTGACTTGCTGTTCTGGAGTGAGGTTCGAACCCGCATTCTTTGGATCACGAGGCGAGAGTCCTAACCATAAGACCAACTAGCCAACTTTAAAGAAGATGGAATCAGCGTTAGATGAATAAACAGACATTTTGAGAAAAATGAATTCCGCGTATATTTTAACCATAATATATAAATTATAATAAAGATTACATTATTTAAAAAGTAACCCATAAAAACCAAGTTTTTATTGTACTCCCTTTCTCATTTACTAGTGGAAACTGGTTTGGTGCTTAACCTATGCGTTGGGCCCCGGTCGAGCGACGCTACGAAAGGGAGTTTTTTCCAAAAATCCAAAATTATACTATTATCAGGTTCCGTGTCTACCAGACGCGTTGAAATATTTTCATACAACTTAGTAAGTTGTATGAAAAAACCATTAAAAATTTGAAATATCCAAAGATTTATTAATTTTTTTAACGAAAATTTGATAATCACGAGTCTGCTTGCAAAGTTTCAGCTCGATTGGATCACGGGAAAAGGGTTAAAAATCGATCCAAAATTTTTTCGTCAAGCAAGCAAACGAGTTAATAATATAAAGGGAGTAAAAAATTCATATATATGATTTGTGATATATAGATATATTATTACTCAATTATGTGTCATTTGAATATTTTCGTAAATATTTGAAAATTATTCATTAAAAGTTTTATTTAATAAGAAATCAATACTCGAGGTATAATGTGGTTTACATGTATCCTAGCAACACCGTAAATAAACAAAAATAAATCCGAACTGTTGGTAATTTATCTGCATTCCTAATAAAACATATAGGATCCAAAACATCCCGAGATTCGGTCGGATCGACCCACTAACTTTGTTGGCGGTCCAGCGAGAAAACGCGCTGACGACGCAATAAATTCGACTTAATTAATTATCTGCCTTTAATTGATTTACGGTAAGTATTGGAATACCTCCCTCTCATACGCCAACCGTCTCATACTCGGGACTTGCGACGTTTTACGCTTCGTGCGATCGATCGCGCGAGGCGACCGAATTATTTCAAAAATATTTTTATTTCTCTACTTTACTGTTATTTTTTGCGGCAGTAGTAGACACACTTGAATGTTTAATTTTATTAATATTTTTCCTTAAACTTTAATAATCCCAATGAGTCCGGCAATACAATAAATTTGTTCAAGTTCTTTACGAAAACAGATAACTTATTTAGTGTATTTTATCTATCAAATCTCTCGTAGCTAAGTGCAAGCATTCCAAACCAAATTAAATTAAAATAATGCAATTGAATAAAAAATATATTGTGTAGGAATACTTTGAAAAAACTTATTGACTCGTAGGAGTGATACAAATACAAAATAATAATTTTTATGTTACAGAATTTAATTTAAATATTTAAAAAACATTACAAAACTCACGACTTTTTTGTAAAGCCACCTGTCTTCAACTAAATAAGAGTCGATAGAATCAAATTATACTGATCTTTGATAATTTTAATATTTTTATACACAACTCGATTGCGGTAGAAAAAATGTAATAATGTAGGTACATTATACGCATAAATATAAAAGTTTAAAGAAACTTTACATTTGTTTTTCACGCATTGGTACCATAAACTTCCACACAGATTTTGAGTATGTTTGTGGGTATGTTGTATAAACATTCTACCATCATTACCCTCATCAGCAACATCAGCTCTTCGATCGCTGGCGACTGCATGTACTGACCTGTTACCGAACGTTTCGAGGAAGATTAATTTTACTTTTTCTCCGCGATGGTTCAGCAAATTTCATTACCGCCAGCGAGCCATAAATGTGGCACAAAAACAAAATACAGTTCTCAAAATGCTCCCGGTCGCTCTCATTTGGCCACGCAGCTTCCGAGCGCAATGAGATTGGACCAAATCTTCGGTGGACCTTGAACCCTGATAGATACACGAGCAGGCCAGATTTTGGACTTGTTCATTTTTTTATTCGTAAACTACACGTTTTTTATCTAGCTGCAAGGGCTGTAGGAGACGGCCTATTCCTACATTACGCCATCAAATTGAAGCGGCCAAATTGGTCTCACCGCTCACCAAGTCTTAGTGTGCTCCAACTCTTCACGTAGAATACCGTGCAGACCGATCAGATTTGTGTGCGAGCAGATGGAGGCCAAAATGCTGTAAATTAGGTAGGTATCGAGACGAAGTAAAGTTTTTTTTCACTTGAAAATAAAACGCTACAGTGTTTGTGATTCAAATTTGAAACTATTGGGTGGGTACCTAGGTGTATATTTGTTAATTAACTAATTTTAATACCATATTTTTATTTGCCGTAGATAGGTAAGTTACTACTAACAAAAATTTTCGAACTAAAAAATTAACATTAAAATTTTGTATTTTTCTCTTAATTGGTCATGCATTAATATATTCTATGCAAGTGATATTTAATACATAATAGGATGAATGAAAGAGATTGTCGTAAATACACTACCGTTTTCTGGACGTGTCATTTGTATGCGTTACTAAATAATTTTCCGTTGAAATTTGTTAGTATAAAAATATGTAATTAGGAATCTTTTCGACACCCGTTGCATGAAACTTATGTATATTTTTTGGTGATTGTATTTCATGATGTATGTAAATATATTTTCTAAAATTTAATTTTAATTAATGCAAAATCAACATATTTTATTTTACTATTACTGCGCAAGTTTTTTTTAACAATAATAGACAAATTATTCTAACATTGTCCGAAACTGGGATCCATTTTTTATTTTTTTATTAGTCACTAAAGCGAATTTTCAAAATCTGCTCCAAAAAGTCAGGAAGGTCAGATAGTATTTTTGTTTAGATTAATTTTTTTCATTAAATAATTATTTCATTAAATATCATTAAATGATTATATTAAATAATTTAAATTATAAATGGACGTCGAAATATATTTAATGAAATTCCAAATTATTATACTATTATATAACACTACAAATCGCTGATGAAATTTCGCAGATAAAATTATAGCTACAAATTTAAAACAAAAAATTATTAACAAAATACAAAGCTATAAATTGTGAATATAAATTCTTAGATCTACATGCATATGATATCACTTGAATATGATTTTTTGTGACTCTTAAATATAAAAAAGACACGCTTAAATTAAAGTAAAAATTCTTTACTAAAATTTTAATTTTTCATAAATATTTTGGATTAAAAATATCTTGTGTAATATATGTATATATTTGAGGTATTGGGTATCAAAAGTTTTGCCGATCAATATTCATCCTAGCCTTTGAGCGTCCGAACAACATTACTGGACCCGTAAATTATAGATTTAGACAGAAGTTGACTTGATTCGATGAGAAATGATTCGATCGACTCCGCGTCGAAGCAAATTCACTGTTCGATTTAAAAATAGAAACTCCATATCGCCCAAAAATATTGAATGTGAAATGAAAATAACGGCAGGAAAAAACAAATTAAAAAAATAGGTCTTCGTGCAGTGAAATTGGCTGCGGTTTGATCGGTCAGATAGAGTAAAACTTGCTGGTCGATTGTACCGAACATTTTATTTTGCCGGCCGGTCGCGATAACTAAATATATTACTTGTGTAGCTTGCTGAAATGTGATCTATTGTATATAAAAATAAATCTTTTTTAAATATTAGTAGTAATTATAGATTTAAAAAAATCTTATTTAAAAATTACATTAGTCAAGGAATCAAGTAAAAAATTTGTTGATTGCTTTGTTCGAGATTGAAAAATTACACCTATATATGTAACGTGCGGAATTTACTCTTTGTACCCACTAAAAATATATTTATTAGATATTTAATTTCAATTTATAGTGCCTATAAATACTTTATATTGGCGTTGGAACTTTACAACTGGATTAAAATTTAGTCTTCTGTGAGTCATCATATTTTTATGATTTTGTATTGCCCGAGCGATCGCATTTAGTTTACTTTCTATATTCTATTAATTATTATTGACATTAAATAAAAGCAGCCTCGATAATTATAAAACATTTTTTAAAATATCTTTAAGTTTGAATAAATAATTAATTATAAAAAAAGACACATAGTTAACAATTTAGGACAATCTGCTTTTTCTCACAAGATTCGCAATCGAACTGCACTAAATATAGTCTAGGTATGAGTATATAAAACAATTAAATTCAGTTTTTATTTTATTATGTAGGTCTACATTTGTATTGAGAGCGTGGTATCGTGATAACAAAAAAAGTAACATAGAAAGTTTCTCAAAATTCAACTAAATGAAATTTCCTACTACGACTTGAAAAACTGTTATGAGAATGTTAGGAAAATTCAGTTACATCTATAACGTATCAACAATTTGTTATGCGTTTATTATAATTTAATTAAATTATTAAATCAGGTGTAGAAATTATTCGGAACATGTGGGCGTAGATATATATATTTTTAAAAATACTTGAGTGAAAATAACAAAATTAATCTAAATCAATCAACAAATTATCTTTCACTTTTGCCTCTCTATACTTTTAAAAAAGTGTTACACCCAATAAATACACCAAACCACAAAATAATAAAATAAAATACACCTTACGTATGTATTTTTGTGGTATGGGCAAATTGGTACGAAACAACTTAAATTGTATATATACATATTTTAAATTCATATACCCATGTAGATACTTCATATTTGTATCGATAAATAGGCATTTGATACATAGGTACCTATGTATTGATGTTCGACTTTTTTATTTTTTTGACTGTTCACATAAATTATTTACAGGAAGATATATTTTTTTACTTTTTTATTTTTTATCAACTCAGATTTTCTGGGCCGTAATTAGTTTTTCTTTATTTATTATCCATTTTCATTTTATATTAAAGTATATAAAAATTTTTTGATTGCGGCTATGGGATCTATTCCATTGTTATTTTTTTTTTTTATTGAACAAAAAAAAACAATAACTACAGTTTTTTTAACTCAGCTCGTTTGCAAACAAACAGCTAACATTCCTAGTATTTGAAAAGATAATAAATAAAAAAAGTAAAGAGAAAAATAAAACATAACAAAGAAATACAAACGAAACGGCAAGAGAAGGAAGGTAAAATATAAAAAGCATTAATAAATATATCTCCTAATAAGCTAACTCGTCAAATTATTTTAATCGTAATACATTTTTTATATATCTCAACACCTATTTGAAATGATTTTCTGTGGTTGCGTAGAGCTGCTACTTTCATTTCTATATTTGAATTGGTAAAGGTTTTTCAATTATTTTGTAGGCTCATGTCCGCCATACCAATCTCACACGTGTCCCAAGTTGGACTTTTTGTAATATTTATTTGTAAGAATATATATATAGATAATATTTATTAGTAAATAGTAAAAGTAAAATATATTTAAAAAATATTGATTGTATTATCTGTATATATCTATTTTTTTATTTGTTTAATTACACCAACATGTTTCAGAAAAACCTTTCCATCGTCAGGATATTGTATAACTATCAAAATATCAGAATAAAATGTTTTTTTTTTCTAATTCATTCAATTAATTCCAATTCTAATTTTTTTCCATTAATTGCGAGTAATCAAGAACTTCAGTAATAATATTTAAAAAAAATTTTTCAAATAATTTAGAAAATCAAGAAACAAAAGAAATTTCATTCTGATATTTTGACAGTTATACGACACCCTGAAGATGGGAAGGTTTTCCTGAAACATGTTGGTGTAATTGATCAAATAAAAGAAGTAGATATATACAAATAATACAATCAATATTTGTATTAAATGTCAATCTACAATGTTGCTGAATCTATTGAAAAAATAAAATATATTTTTTAATGCATGTGAAGATAGTTGAAAATGAGGAATATGAAATTTTAATTAAATTCTTAAATACAGAAGTTTCGGCAGATTTTATACAAAAGTTATTTTTTACTTTTTTTAATTAGGTAATATATATATATACAGTGTATGAAGTCTCTACAAATAAATTTATTTAACATATATATATATATAAAATAAAATATTAATTCCAATATACACTACGATGTATGAAGCCTCTACAAATAAATTTATTTAACATATATATATATATATATATATAATAAAATATTATTTCCAATATACACTAGGATGATAATATAATTGAACTTGATTTAAAATAAATATTAATTACTTATAGCACAGAAGTAACAATTATTGTTCCTAT
Source organism: Agrypnia vestita (assembly GCA_016648135.1). Classification (NCBI taxonomy): domain Eukaryota; kingdom Metazoa; phylum Arthropoda; class Insecta; order Trichoptera; family Phryganeidae; genus Agrypnia; species Agrypnia vestita. The sequence goes on along the minus strand of JADDOH010004030.1, from coordinate 145,026 downwards.
CATTTTCGTTTAATATAATGCAATCAACTATTTTAATTGAAGAATTAATCATTTCGTTTATAAATCAAAAGAGTGAATCTTCCTAATAGGCAGTATTAAACAGTAATTCATTTTTTTATTCTTATTTTAAAGAATGATTAAAAGGTTTCGGACAAAGGTTTGATGCTGCAGACAACGGATAACCCCTATTTAATTCCTCAAAAACATACCTACTTTATAAACGACGGATCGATCGAGTGGGTGGTTACCTACATAGTACACGTTTCAATATTAATTATAATCTTCTTTTAAAATATTATTTTTATAAATATTCATTTTAGAATTTGAGATTAAGGGAAAATGTTTAATTTTAAAGAGGTAAAAACAGTTAAAAAGTAATATTTTTATTTTCTTAAAAAAAAATTGAGTTTGAGAATTAATGCTTCATAATACATGCTAATTAATACATCTATAAGTTTCAATTGCGCGTCTAATAATGCATTATATTTTAATAACATAAAAAATGACGGAAATGCAAATCGGCTAAATAATATCTGTGATGTTCATAGTGTTGACTTTGTGGTTGGACATCATTATTAATTTCAAAAAGCAAAAAGCTTTGATTATTTTTAACGTGGTCTTGTTTCAATACCACCGTATCTTTTCGTGAGAATGGAGGTACAAGAAAGTGCTCCTGGCGAAGGTATAGTTGTATTAAATACGATTAACATAAAAAATAATCAGTGTGGATTATAATTTGTTATTTTTTAATTAGAAATTTGTTTTAATAGTAGTAAATATGTAAATACTTATTTCGTATTTCGAAATAATTTTTGTTTGTTTCTATATTAATATTTAATATTTTCCTTTATAAATAATTATATGAAATCAAACATAAAAAGTACGACAAATGATCTACGTAATTTTTAAAATTATTATTGTAGCCAGTTTTTATTTCACATTAAAACACGTAAATCACTGCACAGCCAAAATATATTACAAAATATACTCGGGCACCGATTTTTCCCTTCAAAAAAACCTAATTGCTTTTGTTGGCAAAAGATTCAATACTTTCAAGAACTGTGTATACAGTACTGCGCAAAGAGCGTTAACCTTGAATTTATGTCCGTTGACCGTAAGTGCCAAAATATTACGAGCACCAAATACGTCCCTTTCTGCGCTGGCGGCTTCAACTAGGAAACAATCTAACAATATTACCTGTCTGTAAAAAGAAATGCCACAGCGTTATGGACGCTTGAAAAAACGGACAAAGATGTTCCCTTAATGATAATGTTCACCCGAATTCATGGTTGCTTCGGAAATTATTATTGAAGAAAAGCCGTTAGACGTCTGCCCATTTTTTGTACCCGTCGATTGTTCGTCAGCCATATTGTTAAAAAGACCAACACAGAAAATGAACTCAGTGGGCAATAAAATAATTATAATGACGAGGGCGAAAATTCACCGGTGCGGTATCATCCCTTAGAATAAACATGTACTCAGTTCCACCCCGAGTTGTGCAATGAGTAGACGCATTTATTTTTCATCCCTCTCGCCAATAGTACCCGTGATGATTGAAATGTGGATTGTGACGACTGTGAAATCGCGATTTTCACGCTCTCGAGATCGGAGACCGCGGACGCCTTCTCTCGTAACTCGGTTTTGGGTTAAATAATTCAAATTCAATTTTTGAAGTCGCCATGGTTGCACGCGTCGGTTGTAGCTATCGGCAGATGCGCACGGAAGCCGCGGTTATTTCGGAGCTACGCTATTGGTTGGTTTTTGATTGAACAAAATCAAGTTCACGAAGAAGAAGGTGATTGAATTGTTCTGCGCTTTTGTGCTTCAGTGTTGATTCGTGCGAGTTATTTTTTATTTCTTTCCGTGTATCAATCAAACCGAGTTGATTAATATTGAGTTTTTTTATCGGATCCAGATAATTTAGATTATAAATCAAATTACAGATTTACATTTTGTTTATTAATTTATAATTTTCTTTTATCACCATGACGAAGGACATGATAATTTTCAGAAACGGTGCGTTAAATAAATAAACTTAAGTCGTTATACAAAAAGTTAACTATAAATATGATTTCTTAATAATACCGACATAACTTTGCTGTCTCCGACAAATAATATTTTTAATTGATACATTTAAGATTTTAAGAAATCAAGTGAATTTTATTTTATATCGAAAAAAGAACTAAATTTGATGGTTTATAAAATAACGTACTTTTGATTGCAAAGGGATTCACATTTTATATTATATAGATTAAAAGTTGTCATATGTTTTTGATACGAATTGAATAAGTTTATATCTGCAGTATTGAAATGGATATTCGCCCTAAGCGTAGAAGGTAGTTCCTACCTAGTAGGTAGTAGGTACATATGCCTACCTAGGAGGTTGACTTGCATGCCATAGATTACTCAAATGCTCCCATAAATCCTCTTGTTTTGCCCTAAGTGAAAAGGGTGAAGGAACTTTCAGCGCTTTCGCCAAATATCAGATACACAGTTTTTTCGTACTCAAACAGCCGTATATTTCAGGATTTAAAAAAATAGCTATAAAATATGAGCAAAGCCTATTGCATAAGCCGACTACGGAAACAATATAATTTATCGTTTGATTTTCCCTTTGTTTAGCTACTTTGTCTTGTGTGCGTATCTGCCCCCACCAACCCTGACCATTAAAAAATAATGTACGTCACCGTTTACGAATATTTGAATACGAAAGTCACTCATCCCTTATTATCGGAAATAAAATATGAAATCACACACCGAAGTTTCAAAACTATTTTTTTTTCATTTTGCTGATTTTTAATTTAAAATCATGAACATTTTCAATTGGATGTCGCCCGATTACAAAATAAACAGAACAGAAAATCCTGCGAGACTTTCGATGAATTCCAAAATAAATTCATTATTCGCGTACGTGGACTTGATAATTGACCGAAATCATTTTTTTTACAGTAAACTCAAAAAAAGTCTGTAAATTATACGTAGCTCTATGTCAACACTAAATCGATTCCAGTCAATCATCTACGTACACACACACATATGATGGCTTTCCCTTCCTGAGCCCTAATTAATATCCCCCCCCCGTTTTTAAAATTCTTACTCCCATATCATTTTATTCAGATAACATCGTCTTATTTCATAGTGTGGTTCAATATTATTCTTCTATTTATTTTCCATTATGTCTCGCTTATTACAAATTACATAGCTAAGATTATTTAAACTAATAAAGCAAGAGATTTATATCAGGGAATAAGAGCGTGGAGCTCTATCCTCTTTGAATATCTCACCCAAGATACGGCCTGTTGATAAGTTAGTTCGTTCACAATTTTTTTTTAATTAACAAAACTAATTATCGAATTAACAATATTAAAAATTTATATTAAATTTTCACAGCATGCTGTAGGTAGAGTTTTTGCATTAAGACATTATATTTGAAAAAAAAATACTCCACTATACAATAAATCTAATTATTGTATATAATATAATTAGTTAAACCTTTTTTATAAATAAAAATAAAATAATCAATTTGCTATTAACTAATACTTTTTCTAAATCATAATATTTCTAAAGACATTTGTATATAAATTTCTAAACCCTTGTTAATATCAAAAGAACGTCTTGTTTCCAAAAGTTGATTACAAAATTACAAAATTCAGAATAGTTAAGTATTACTGTTTAAACATCTTAAGTATCCTTAAACTTTTTTAGCTCCAAATATTAAAAATTCACCTCATTTAAAACCCTTCCACTATGTACTGATGCTTCACTGGCTTCAAAGTCACAAAATACTCACAGTTGTGACCGCTCGAATGGAACATCTAAACGCTTTAGACGCATTTCTCGATTCACGCTATTATTATTTTACCATCGAAACACAATTCTCTTTATCACTTCAAAGATGATTTAGTAAATTATACATTATCCACACACGTAAATAGGAACGCGAGTGGTAATTTAATATTATTCAAAGCGTCCAAAAAAGCACTCATCACCGGGCCGAGCCGAGTTTCCCACCACCGGCCCGCGCTAATCGGAGCCGTACGAATCAAAATGATTATTATTCCGGAGTTTTCAATTAAGCGCCACTAGTTTTTACTTCGAGACTCGCCGGCAGGTGCTCCAAGTTAAATATTATAAATAAAAGAAAGCTCGGCGGTAAAGAGTCCATAAAACGCGGATAAACATCCAATAATAAGTACCGTATGACTAGGCACGCCTCCGCCGAGCGTATTCGGCGCAAAGAAGTGCCGCCCGTGCCGAAACGAACGTACTCCGTGAAATAATGCCCTTCCTTTGCTTGCATTCGCGCCCGCCAGATTGCGCTCCTGGGGTGGAGGCGGTGCATTTCGAGTCACCCTGTGGAAAAATATTGTTTTCGTAATATTTCAGGTGTGCTCCGTGGTCCAGCGGTAAAAAATTAGCTTTAAAATTTAACGAGTGCAAGTGGAAAAACGATCGCTTCCTGAAAGGAAAATCGAAAATTTCAGCTTTCTCTCTTGGCACGTCAAAGATTTGGTCTGAAAAGGATTCGCGACAATTTTTTCACTTTGTTTTGAATTATTAATTTATTTAATATATATTAATAATTAATGTTAACAGGGCAAATGTTATAATGTTATGTATAAATCTAAATTAAATTGCATCCATTAATAATTTGTATTCTATATATACACAAATAATGACAAATTTTGATGGAGAGCAAGCAGTCTATAGAATTCAACGCGAATGAGTACCTACATATATTTGAGGAGAAAAGAAAAATGATAGATAATAATGTAAGGCATCCCGGCTAATGATTTCTACGTAATTTTAAATATAGACTCATCAGTGAGTCTTTATTACATTATTTTTTCTTATTTTATAGAAAAAAAAAATCTTTTAAAAGTAAAGAGTTTTATTCAGACATTACTTCACAGATCACCTTGCTTTTATGTTAATAATTAATTTATGTTTTTTATTTCCAAGCATTGTTCATACTAATTGTTCTTCGCTTATTTAATATCCATTAACCAGTTTACCTTAACACAGGTGTCTATATACGTACTGAAATGTATAGGTGCCTGATAATTTATTTTTCATTTGGTCGACAGATTGTCGTTAATTGTCTATGATTCCACTCCTTATTTTTTTAGGGAGTGTGGTTTTTTTTAATTTTTCTATATAAGAACACAGGAACAACAAGGAATTATATCATTCTCATATTTAAATTTAAGTCATATAATAATGGTTTAACCGAACATTCTTAATGCGGAAAATTTTAATTAAATTAAATCATTTAATTAATTTTGTCTGCATCCATGCAGCTATGAAATTAATTTAAAAAACTTGCAAGTATGGGAAAAATTATTAAAAGGCAAGAATTGAAAAATAAGTAATACGCCTTAGTTCCTACCTGCATTCTATCCTTCAACGCGTTATAATTTATGAGACACACAACATCTCGGCAGATGAAAAGAATTTTATATAATTAATAATAAAGAAATCTCGTTACGTCGGCACTGTATAAAGCTTGTCAAATCATCATAAAATTAACATAGATCATTTTATTTTTATTGTTCTCTTTACTCCAGCAAAACATTATTAACTATGCATCATCAATTAAAACATTTCCTTTGTAAATTATATCGCGGTCATGCGACATTACGTTGTTCAAACGCAACGCCGGTGATGTTCACAATTCATCATAAATCATACAACAGATCACCGAAGTTTTCCATCAAAAATTTTCTTTGGATATCTTTGAAAATATCATTTAAAATATTTCGTGAACCGAGTTATTAAGTAAAAATAGCTCCTTAATTTAAGATACTGCATAACCCAAAATAGTCTGGCAGAATAATGTGTAGTTTATGAACACAATGAAGAAGCCAATTATTTTTTTTCAAATTGTTTTTCGGCGGTGCAGCCGAGTTTCATGCTTCATGGGAAAATTAATTTAAATTTGATGCCGGATTATATCGATATAAAAATAATAATTCAATTCGAACCAGCGAAAGAGATTCCATCTTCAAGGTTAATGAAGGCAAGGTGAATCATGATGCGTCGTGGATGTCTTCCTTATTGACAATGCAAATAGAGTGTAAATTTGTTTGTAGCCCGACATCGACAACGTGACATAATTTTGCACGCCAAATAATAAATCAATATGGTACGCGCTCTGTAGATAATTCAAGGCTACGCCAACGTAGCGATTACCTTCAATAATAGAATGTGGTGTCATTTTCCTAAAGAATTCAAGGAGACGAATTAAAAAATATATATTCTTAATATAAAAATAAAATAAAAAAGGTCTGTTATGATATTGCCTAAAATTGTTCAAGAATAAATACAAGACAAAAAAAAAATCGTGCGTATACTCATGTACGTGTAGAAGAAGTTATACTTCTACAAACAAAAATTAAACTATTGAAATATTCGTGAACTCGCATGTAAACACAATCTGACAGATTTCAAGATTTCAATATTGCGTCGTTAGTTCTGGTATCTCATTTCCGCTACATGTTCCGCTACATCTGCGTGGGCAACTTCCGTTACAATAAAAAAATTACACTAAATGCGCCAAAAGAAGTATAACTTCAAAAATGACCTTCTAAGTATAATATTTACATTAATGGAACACAATCTGAAACACATTTTCAAAGAAGTGAATAATCCTAGCAATGAACCACTAGAATACTTTTATAAAACATAACTAAAAATCAATTTAAAAAAATCGGTGAAAAATAAACATAAACTCTCTTGCAATTTTTAGCAAACCCATTTTCGTATAGAATCAGAATCTTCTCTAGGTAGGTATTTTTCTTTTTGGAATTATTTTGGAATTTTTCTTTTTGGAATAAACTATTTCTTTTACACTCACCACCACCCGACATTTCGAAATATTTTTGTCTATGAAAAAAAAAATCATTCAACTACATAATTAATTACATAATGTTTATCAGAAAAAACAATATAGATTTAAAACATTTAAAACTTATGTAACATAAAATAGAATTATTATATGGGCGCGCTTAGATTCATTTTTTACTTATATGCAAACGCGCTAGTCCATCACTTTAATTTGTAAATTTAAATAAGATCGCTTGTACTTATACATTTGATTTGTAATTTTTAATTTCGTATTTGATATCATCGTTGCTTTTCGTTATTTTTTCGAAATTTTTTGGCTGAGATAATTTTTTTATGTGTGGTAAGTCGAAGTATTTCATCACGTCATTTTAATGAAAGACCATAAAATAAGGCATACAACAAAAAAAAAATTAAAACTTTTTAAAATGCTCAAAAAAATTGTGTATTGCAAATCTCTGCTGCAGTTCAGTGACCATAGCCAAATCGCTTCTGTTGAATAAAATGAAAATCCGTACATATTTCGCCGTTAGTTCTACGTTGTCTACCATCATTCCACCGGCTGAATTTATACTACAAACAGCGAGTACTGAGCGCACACACAATGGACGTTAAAATTCATTTAAATATTCTCCAATCCAAAGTTCTATCTAAGAAGCGTCGAGGATTAACAACAGCTTTGGATGATCTAATAAAAATCGATATATTAATTCAATGCATCTCAAATCTCAACGCTTCTAAGATTTGTAATTTTTTGCTCTGTGTCTTTATTTGCCTATTTGCGATGTTGAAATTCGACGGTGTGTAGATGGAAATTAACGCCAGGTGTAAAAGCGATGCAAAAATTAATTAAGCCAGTGTGTACATAGAGTAGATAGTGCCGCGCCGTCTGGGACACCCTGTAGCTTCGGTTTGCTAGGTACACTCCCGCAATGAATTATTGTCGGACACATTTTTGTTGAAAATGTTAGCATAGCGACGTGCGATCGAATATTACTTTTGTGTTTGTATTTTGTAGTAGTGAATAGTGTTTACGAGATGGTTGGTGCAAATGTATTTGCACTATAATACTGCGGAGAAAAAATTCAGGATACAGCGCCACACATTTGCCATTTGATAATAGGCACTCGCAGCTTCTTGTGTATTTTGAATTTAATTCATCACATTTTTTATGCCTAAAAATTATTACATTCATTAGTTTTTACTGTAAGATCCCAATATTTTTTTTTTGTACCTACTTGCTACCATTATTGTGCAGTAGGAACCATTTTTCTTATCTGATTGTAAAAGATTAAACCAATCAATAATACAAAATAAATGGTAGTAAGTATTTATTCCTTTATTCTTTACGTATTTAAGTGCATATGTAAAGAAAATTAATTTTTTAATGTAAATATAATACTTGGCCTAATAAGCTTAACTACGTTGTGCCCAATTTTATGTAAATATATGGAAACAAATAAAACAATATTTAAGTTTTAGACATTATTATTAATCTAAAAGATTTTTAATATATACGTTTATTTGTAAATAATATCATTAGATGTTTTGAAAAGAAAATATTACACACCTACAATATATTATTGAATAAAAATTTATTACTGTTATTACGACGTGCATACCCGTGAACTTCTGTGCATCAGCTGTTCCTCGAACGTTGACCCAAATAATGGGGGTAGTTAATCCATTGTTTTGGTTCAACCAACTAGGTTAGGGTTCATGGTCCTACTAAAATCGAGAGAGGGATGAATAGGGATGACATAACTGTGGAAATGCCCGTTTAACGTTTAGTAGGGAAACAAATATTTTAACTAGGGGGCTAGCCCATTGCAAGAAGTGGTTCTAATCTTTTAGAAACGAAGTGATTCGTTATTCTATATTGAAGAGAAGTTATACTATCCCTGTGATTATTAAAATATTACAAAATAGTTTAGTCAAATTAAAATATAATTTCGCCTTGATTGACGAAATTGCCGCAGGTACTACTCTCAGTCGCTGTTGTTGTTGTGTTTTTTTTTTGTTTTCTAGACTTTAAAATTTGAATTTTTGGATTTCGCCACTTCAAGAAAAATGCAAAAGACGTAGGTATCTGTTCGATTTTACATAATATTTTTAACTCCGCGATAGAATTTTAAAACACGTTTTGAATCATTAAAAACATTCCCATTTCCTAGTTAATTTTACGACTAAGAGATTGCATATCAATATATTTATTATTTGAAAGAACTCGACTTTTCACTGTTACGTATTAATTTTCTTTAACATTTATCGGCCAAAAAAAGTTGGACAAAAAGCTGGACATCTGTTTATATTAAAAAAGCTTTATTATCCTTCGATGTTTCCTGATATCTCAATACAGTAAAAACGCCGAAAAAAGATGAAGAATATGTAACAAACGCAATGGCGTCTTATTTTTTCATAGTTAATTGAATAAGTCAGCTTTATGTCGCATGGTGTAAATGTCATTGCGAGCTAAAAACAGTCGCGTTTACCTAAAAAATTCAGATGATGTGGGCTGTACAAATATCACGAAGCAAAGAATTTTTGGTATTTCAGATCTTCAGAAACAAATTGACCGCTTAATATTGTGATTAATTATTATTTGTTGGACATATTTTTATTCATATTTGACAAGAGTAATAGCTAGACACCTACCTACCAGAAACGAACCTAAAAAATTAGAAAATTAAAAAAAAATATAGCTACGACTTAAGCCCAACTTTCGATTAACATTTCTAACGCTGATAGCTTAGGGCTGTAGCTCCGTTTGATATTATCTTTCTACAGCTCGCCGCTTCGGCATAAGATATAAACTTATGATATTAGGTATTTCTCAATAGGCTTTATCTTATAGGTATCAATCGCTGTAACACTTATTCTGAGGACAGTGATTGCACCACTACATGGACAGTTTTTTTAATAACTGTGATAAAACATTGAAGTGGTACTTACTTAACACGAAACCATAGTATGTCTTCTTGTAAAACGAATTTCATCAATCATAAACACTAAGGCCCGAATAAATTTGTATTGCAAATTACGCTTTTAAAGCGTACCTTAACCTTTAAATCATTAAGTATTGACTCTGTATTCAAGCCTAGGAAGTTTGGTGACGTCGCGGCCAATAGGTTATCCAGATAATTTCTAAATGGTAAGAGAGGTGTGTGGTAAGCGGCATCCAGATAGGTGTTCATTGTCAGATGTCAGCCTTCAATATAAATATGAGAATCAAAGTCATAAATATTTAACAATTTGTTGACAACGAAGCGGCAGGTATATTTTTTGTTCTTCCAATATGCGAAATCCTTTTAAGTTGAGCGATTTTGCATACTTTTAAAAGAAAATGCCTACATCAAATAAATCACTTTTCCAAAATTTAAACTATATTTTATTTTACAATATTTTTAGTTTGTATCCAGAACCAAATACTATAATTGCAACTTCACAAAAAATGCGTTTTTATTAAAAAAATAAATGTACCTACTTACAGTTTTATAAGACCATTTTATTTTAATAGTCTGTGAATATTCCTTGTATTTATAAAATTTGTAGGCATATTAATAAAGCTTAATTCAAAAAATTGGTATATTGATTTTATTTTATTAAAAAATAATTTATTATTATATTTATTTTTTCTGTTCACGCATATATTTTGTACGTAATTTTTTTCTGTCACACCCGGCGAATCGTAATGAGACAGACGAAGAGGATAGGACACTGCACAATTGTAACATGAAACACCGTTTATTCACTTTTTCCGTATTCGCACAACCTCTAGGGCTTCTAGACATTATAAATAGTATTTTTGCAAAATTAAAATATGCTCGAATATTTTATTCACACATATAGTAATAACTTCGACCCTGAAAATCATTTGTAGTCCGGTCCAGGGCCGGAGCCGGCTCCGGTCTCGCCGTGCAGCGGGGCCCGCGGGCGCGCCCGGGGTGGGGCGCCGAACCGACACGCCGTTGATGCATCGTCCCGGCTCCCCTCTCCACCGCCGCCTAATGGATGCCCCACATCTCTCTTCTAGAGACAACCGCGCGATTTATTGCCGTCTCACTTTCAGGTCTATCATTTCCTGTGCGCATTTGAGAAATTCCCGGCTTTGACTTTGGACGAACCGAAAAAAATTCTGATTTCATACACGATCTTCTTTAAAGGAATTCGTTATAATCATTATCAATTGAAATGGCATTTACGTTGTAGTGCAAAATGAATAGTATATATATTTTAATTTACTCTAAATTAATCTTTATATGCAGAGTTTAACACTGAAATAAATTTTATACGCCGAGTTATTTTGTCACAAAAAAATGTCGTCAAAATTTCTGGACGGTTCTAATCATTTTGTTTGGCTCTTGACAAAGCGAATGAATTTTTAATAACCTACATTGGTTACTTTCATAATGCTTCAACGTTTAAAAATTGGTTAGAAATATTGAAAAAAATTATTTCTCTACCTTATCTTATTAAGCGTTGACTATTTGAGCGTTGATTATTTCTCTGTACCTTATCTTCTTAAGCGTTGAATTTAAAAATTGGTTAAAAATATTGAAAAAATTCTTTTTCTGTACCTTATCTTCTTTAATTTATCCAAAGTGAAAAGAACATTTTCTAATCAACATTTAAATAGTAAGACTCCCCGAAGTTTTTGCTTCCAGCAGCAGGACACCCTGTATACATTTTTTTTATTTGGAGTAGGTAGTTTACCTACATAAATTCGATATTTCTTTATGCTGACATTCGCTTGAGTAGCATTTTTAAGGGTAAATAGTCGCGACACTTTTTCTGCACCCATATTTCATCTTAGGAATTGTAATAATTCATCAAGCCAAGTTTTACGAGGTAGGTATAAGAAACTTTATTTAAGTTTGTTTAATTTAATTTGAACCACCTATTTCAATAGTATTTCTCAGGATTTAGGATGATCGTGTTTTTTTTATATAAATGGCGCTATATAAATTAGTTATTTTTTTTATTTTATTGATAGTTCAGATAAAAAAATGCATTCTGCTACTTCTAAACTCGATCGCTAGTTAAATAAATTATCTTTCGTTGAAAAAAAGAAATTGAAACAAAATCGAAGGTAAAATGGTAAAAAAAATCGCTATGGAATGAGAGCACGTTTTTATGTGTTAGGCTGTACCTACTGTTTTAGAATCCTTTTTTGATAATGAATTAAATCTCTTACAAAGAAACAACGGGTGTTGCGGAATCACTGGCCGCGGCCGCTTGACGAAGATTTTTAATCATAACGAACAAAATATTATTGGACTGAGTTAACGCAGCGTCAATACTAACACGGCAGCACCAATACATACAAGTGCATGAATACATCAATAGATCCCTCCATTTCAGTTTAGTAGAAAGGAGATAAAAAGTGCGAAATCACGCGCGCTAGACAAAGACGGCGAGCTCCAGGGAACTTAAATGGACTAAGAAAGATGAAAAAAAATCACATAGAGACAGAAGGGACACGGCGGTGATTAATTTGTTCTGCGGCGGGCGTAAATTTTAATTTATTTGAAATTTTTTAAATTAAGACGTCCTCGAAAGGACTAGTCGGAACAAGAGTTTTGAAAAAAAATCAAGCTGGGCTCAAATTGCGAGGAAATGAAATTCGGACCAGGTAATTCAATTTGGCTGATGGATAACGTTTCATTCTTTTAAATATTTAAAAAAAATAATTAAATTTAGTTTCTCTTTCAATTTTCACAGGCAACTTCCGTACCCACATTGTATATACATTCTTGCATGATTTTAACACAACTGACATTGTCCTCTTTTAGAATGTTTTGATCAGTTTTACCCTTCCTGGCCGCCCCCGACTTCCTTTCATCAATCATTCGATCCTTTCCTATCTTTTATGCTCACCCTCGATTTACATACATTATTTTCTAATATCATAGTTTCTCACTCGGTTATAAAAAATCCGTTTTACTCTATCACACATACGATCCAAAATAAAAACGCAATATTTTTTTAAAATAATAACATTTATCACGCAGGGAATGTGGTCATGGATTCTACGTACGCACTTATTTGCATAGGTAGGTACTTAAATTAAATAAAAATAAAAACAGTTCATATACCGTAGAGAGATGATAAGACTACAATCAGCTAATGAAAAAAGTTGTCATAAAAATATTCACACACAAAAACTTATCTGTATACCCAATAGTTTTATGTTCTTTAAACACGTTACTCGATATTTTTGTGCGTTTCTTTCTTAGTTATTTATTTTATATTAATAATCAATTCTGATTTAGCAATAATTTTAAATTGGGCCTTATGCGAAGAGGAGAGCGAGGTATTTTCCCGCAGGCCCCAAATATTAACGATATATTAAAAAACTTCTCATGGTAGGGTAGGGTGGGGTGAGAAACTATACAATATTCTTCAGGATCCTAGAGTGCAAGTCAACCAATTTAGATGTTGTATAATATAATACATATTTGTATCGGGGAGTTAGGGTGGACTGCAGGATTTTACAGATACAGATATATCACTTCCGACGATAGACACCCTGGATGAACAGCACTTTGCATAGATGGGATGAAAACAGAAGATTTTAACATATTCATTTCCACGAGTCTAGTAATCAATGACGTTGCTATATGTCGTACGAAAATAAGTTTTATCAAGAAATATTACGTGCATAGATTTTATAAGTAGAAAGTAATTTTTTATTTTAGTTCTTCAATAATAGCAAAATAACTTTGTGGTAACATTATTTATATCAATAAAAAATAAACATTTTGTGCAGGAAAAACAATTTATTAAAATTATTTTCTTTCGTATTCAAAAATTAAATTGGATGTGTAGACATAAACATAAATAAAAAATAATTCAATGCAAGTTGAGTAATTAATAAATAACTATCTAGAAAACAAATTTAATAGGTAAATAAATATTTAAACTAAACATAATATTTTCGTTATCTGTCTGTAACGTCCGTAACTTGTTGGAGCACGCTGAAATTACAACTTTAGATAATCAGAGTGTGTGTGACACGCAATCAGCGCGCAACACGCTACGGCCCAGGTAACGTGCAAGGGTCGTCCACCAAATTACACGGTCTTTACTTTTTATACTATTATTTTATTATATTTAATTTTAGGTTATTCATGAACATTCAGATTCAAAATTCTGCAATCATTTCTCGTGATTTTTCCCGGGTGCACGGCTAGTGTATAATGAAAAGTGTTTTATTTTTATTAATATTTTTTTATTATACCAATGTATGTATGTATTTTAAATATGAGCACTCTCATTTCACCGTTGACTTCCTCGAGGCAATATATCCTTCACAATTGAATTAATTACTGCAATCGAGAAAATGGCGACTGGCATCCATGCATTATACAATTATAACGTCATTTTGTACACAGGTGCCCGGGCTTGCCCGGCAGAAGTAGGTACCCACGCCAGTTCCAGCCAGAAAGGAAACTGTAGACACAAAGACGATGTCTGCATTGTTGGTGCGGAACATTCATAATGCTGGCGCAATAATTCACAAACACTCTTGACCGTTGCTGAACGTGAATAGAAGCAAACACGTGATTTGTGGACGAAAACAAAACACACGATGTGCTGTGCCCGGACATGTACCTACCCTGCCATGCTCATACGGCCGCTGGAACACGCCTAAAAATTAGCCCTTTATCTATGTACGTGGTATACCTAGAAAGTTGGTAGTTTCTTAGATTACTCAGAGTGGTTATCGTTCAGAAAGAAATATAAAATATTTTCATTCACCGTTATTTATTTCATTTTGATAAAATTATTCCATTTTTAACGAATGTTATTTTTGATTAAACTAGACATTAAATGAGTAAAATATAGATTAGACATTAAATAAGTAAGACAAAGACAATTATTTATTTCATTATTTAGTAAAAAATCAAATAATATTGGCATAATATAAAATTTTTCTATAAATACTTTTTTTGGCATTCATAAAGATCGGTTTTGTAATTACAGCAGCGAAATATCATTGTCATATTTAAATGTGATGATTCTCTTTTAAAAAATGGATTATAATTAATTTATTCAAATTCAAAACTCCGAGGAGTTAAAAACAAAATTTTCAAAATAGTTGCTACCTTATTTTCTTGTAATTTTCTTGAACGTAATATATAGGTAGGTACATGAAGGTATTTTTTTTAATTTACGACAGCATATCGGTCATACAGTTGTTTTTTTACACACAAAAAAGTGATGAATCTACACAATTGCAGGACTTTTTAAGTTTAAAAACAAAGATTTTCTTTCACCTGTCAAGGCAGCCAGCGCTTTTGTTCGAAAGCTTTTAAAAAATTGTGAAATAGTTTGTTTTTCTTTTACAATACCGACTGGCTTTAGTATTTATTACATCTGGAAGGCAGGTAACAGATGGTGATGAAACCGACTATTGTGGAATGATGCCGATAGTGCATAAATCAATAGGTACAGAATATCAAATGGTACCGGTATACCAGTTTCGTTATCAGATCGGATCGGACTAGTTGCTGAAGTTGCCGGGAAGTTTGAGCGCTACCATTCGGATTCCGATTCGTATTTAAAAACACGAAGAAAGTCTAAGGCTATCACACTCGGAGATAATTGTTGATAAAATATGAAACTGGAATTCTACAGCCCACTCTTGAAGCGGATAATCGTGTGAATTTTTTATTTTTCCGTTACCGATCACCGAACATCGGGTCCGCACCGCTCGAACACGGGCTCTTCGGATCTAAACGCTTTTGGCTATTTTAAATTGCCCGCTGCAGAGCGTCGTGTTGATACAAAATTGATGAAGAAATTCGATTCGTAGGCACCACTTTAATACGTCTTGTCAAATTTCGTATTGAATTTTTTTGTTGTTGATATAAATCATAGTTTATAATGCGTGGGTATGAATTTGACAGTCATTGTCAAACTGTTACGTAAAATAAACAATGGATATTTAGATTATATTTTTAGTATAAAAAATTTGAGGGATTTAGAAGCAAAACCGCTACTTGACAAAAATAGAGTGACGTGACTGAAAATGATTATTAGTCTAGGTGAAAGTCAGCAGTCTTGAAAAAAAAATGATCAGAAAAATAGGTAAGGTCAGGTATATTTAGGTTTAATACAAAACTATATAATAGTCGCCTTCTGAACTTTATTCATGTTGATTAAAATCTATAAAATGGTAACATGTGAAAACACGAAAATCCTTAAGAGTGATAAAAAAATTTGTACCTGTGTATAATCATTTTAAAGGTCAAAGAAATTTAATTTGTCGTTTAGATTTGATTATTCAATTTTCTCACAACATGTCTTTTATTTATGTTTAATTTTTCAATGGCTACTTTCTGTGTAACTAAGTTCAATTGATAACTGATTTTGAAAACATGTTTGCAAACTTTAAGAACCAATTTATTGAAAGAATATCAAACATTAAAGTATCCGCTCTGGCTATAATTATAAATTAGTAACAAATACGTTTATCTCGATTCCGACAATTGGATAGTGGCGGTTTTGTTTCTGAACCAATCAATTTATTATGCTCCAATTTTTAAATATATATTCATATGCATCTACTACTATCTTTCCTGCAATTGAATAAAGCATACCTGTATAGGGCAAGTTCCTACTTGACTGAATCAGTAGATATTCTTAATATGAGCATATGAATATTGAAAACAAATTTGAATCCAAAAAAGTATTCTTAATGTGCATAAGAAATTTAAAACTGTTTTGATATTTCTTGGAATGAGAAAATAAACAATTTTCATATGCACTGGAATGTAACTAACTAACTAACTAACCATCACGCCGTTTCTCCGCACGGGTATACGGAAGGATAAAACGCCATATCCTTCTATCTTGGCATACCACTTTTGCTTCGGCTACATTCATACACGTTATCATGCAAGCTCTATGATTGTTGCGGCTTTTAACAGAGCCATCCTCCAACACTTGTAGTATCTGATCATGCCAGGTCTTTCGCGGATGCCCTCTATTCCTGTTGCCTTGAACACTCGCCCCATATATTTTCTTAACCAACGTTTTCTCACTCATACGTTCCACATGACATCTCAGCAATCCTTTCTTTATTTTGTCTACCACACTACATTTATATGAACAGGTTAACATTAAAGTACCTATAGGATAAATATCGAAGGGGGTAAAATGTCAGAAGCTTGAAATACCGACTTGCATGTATAAGGTGTGTGAATGGGGAAAAGGCATACCTACCTAATCGTATGTATCAAATTTAAGGGATATTCTCATTAAATTCTACCTACTACTCAAATACCTCGAGCGCGAATATTAGAAGCAAAATAAAATTGACTAGATAAAATTAACAAAATAAATTATTTTTTAAATATTCTTTTGCCAAAATTTTTATAAATTATGTCGAATTTAAAAAAAACATTTTGTTTGAGTTCATCTAGTAATAATAATGCGATATGCATCTATCTGATCTAGGTTACGATGATGATTCGGTCGTTCGTCGTCTTTTAATTTAAATAATACTTATTCTAAAAAATCGTTTCCTTCCAATCCAAATCATCAAATTTAAAATAATTAGAACCTTAGGCATTATTTGTACTCGTATTCGTTCGCAAATACAACTACAATATCTACATATCTACCTACTGCTTTTGAAATTTGGCGATATGTACGCACAAAAAATACATACAGATTTAAAAAATTTCTTTGACGTAGGTAACTATTGCACATATAAAATTCGTTTTGTTATCATTATTTACAAACCAAATCAGCCTAATGCTTTTTGAGGTCTCCATTAGTCTGAAAATGGGAATTCCGATAAAAACGCAAAATAATTATCTAATTTGTATAAAAATTAACCTATAACGCTAGCTACAAATTGCTATTACTCGGCATTTTTGCATGTATGAGGATAAATGAGGAAAGAACTGTAAAAAATTTAAAATACAGTAGGTAATAGAAGGCATATGTGAAAGATCTGGCACCACCAGGTAAATCGGACAGATGAAGACAGCCCTGCAAGGCGACCCGTGACGTTATTAAATTTACAACGGTAGGTACTTTTAGTCAATTGTCAATTTTTTTCCGATAATCCCTGCTGACGCCATGACTAGTGTGTCAATACACCTCAACACACGAGGGCTTCGGACCTCTACCAGGTCTGAATTCTCTAATTCTTCCATTCTGCTCCACTGGCAGGAGTCTCTGCATTCCCGACACGTGCGCGCAATTTATTTGCGTCAACGTTTTGTCACCGAGCAGACGAATGCATTAGTGTCTGGTGGTTTAAACGCCGGTACAATGTTGTGTCAGCGTATAAAAAATAAAAAACGTTTGACAATTTTAGCGGCGGATGCGCCAACGCAATCATCGCGCTGTTCGATTCAATGTATTTATTAATTTTAATTAACTAAATAAAATCTTTGTATAAACCACTTGGAGTAACTTAACGTTTACCGGTTTCGAATACCACTGTATTTTCGACAGAATGGACGCATACTAGTTAACCATTACTTATTTTGGTAAACAAATTATTTTTTTAACGGGGGCGTGGCTACAGTTGTGGTGGGATGCGAGAGAGTGTTAAGAAGATACTGAAATGGGAAATATATCAAATAGTTGGTTATTTGGGGCATATCTTGATTTATAATATGTTCAAATTATCTAATCCTTTATTATTTATTTACTTTCAATTTTAGTGTGTGGTCTATTTCCAATAGATGGTTAGAGAATTATGAGAAGTTATTAATATTGAGACATAAAATGTTCCTTTATTCAATCATTAAATTACGTGCCGTTTTCATGATCACTCTTGGCTCTACAACCCCTTGTCTTGGCCTCCTCAAAAGTCTTCCTCCACTCATCTTTTAGGTGCCAGGCGTTTACTGCCAGCTCTATCCAGTTCAGAAGCGCCAAGGCGGATATGTCTTTGAGGATGTTGTCGTTCCATCTTAATTTTGGCCTTCCTGAGTTCCTTCGCCCTATCGGCCTTTGAGTTCAGCAGGGACTTTTGCCGGTCATTCTCTCCACATGTACCAGCCGTTTTATCTACATAAAATGCCGAACAGTCATTATTTCAGTCAATGTATTTATTTGTTTAGTATATTCGAAGTAACACGGATTCAAAACTTTTATTAGCTTTTGTTAATATTTATTAATTTGTTACATTTTCATTAATGAATTTCATGAAGCATCTAGATAAATCAATTCAATAAATTGTTTTTTATGTTCTTAGTGACTTTATATGAATTTTTCGTAAAAAACGACTCAAATACCACTACAGTGCCTCGACACATAAAATCAAGCGTTATTTAAAACGACGTAGATAAAATTAATGATTTAAATTTGCTTATAAAATGATTACAGGGCGTGTCTCGTATTATTTGTTGGGATATATATACAAACTTGTATAATCTATAGATAGAATAATTAAAGTATCGCAGAAATGGTTTGGCCATGTGGATTAGATGAGCATAGAAAGAATATCAAAGAAAATGTATTAGGTATAGACAGCATTCACTAAAGACCTGACATGACCAGATAAACCAAATATTGTAAGATGGCCCTGTTAAAAGCTTCAGTAACTGAAGAGCGTGCATGAGTAGGTAGTAGTTATATTATTAGCCGTTTGTTAAAGACGTACTTATATATTTTTATAATTTATTTTTATTAATTGACACTGTCTAACATATTGTCTATAAGCACGAAAAAACTGTCTACTCTAACACATACCTAAATGTCTGAAAACAGAAACATTAAATTATTATTATAATATTATTTAATTACATAGTTGTCTTTGTAGTAATCTTTTATTTAAAACTCGAAAAAATATCTTATCTCATGCGCCTGATAGATTTATTCAATTTTTTAATGGTAACTTTCGTTTGATTTCGTTTAGTACGCGGTACTTCTAAATTGAATGTATATACGTCAGTAAATTCATGTGCATTTACATTATATGTATGTATAAATTTTCACATACGCACGTCCATGTATTCCGAGACTCTTGGATAACACCCTCCTCCTCGGAATCCTTTAAACTTTCAGCTGAACGTCGATATAAATAATTGAATTTCTCACGCTTCCACATAAATCTTGTTCGAGCGTATGGCCTTTATTGTGACGACATCACATCGGGTCGGTCGCACTTGACCGCACACGTTAAGCCTGTAACGCCACGGTCAGATGAGATCAAAATCAGCGTCGGGAATCTCGGCGGTTCATCGAAAGGTCTATCAATTTTCCTGAAATAAAAAAAATACATCAACATTTTCTTCAGTGCCCTTTTACAGCGGTCATTAATTTTCGCACCTAAAAGTGAATCGTACGAATCTACAGCATTATCGTTAAACGCTTAGGCTTGCGATTCTATTGTATGTGAGTAAAGTGATACACAGGTCCCGGTTATATTATTTTTTAAACGATCTAGATGCTGGTATCTTTGTAAACGGAGTGGACCGATTGACTGCAATTATAAATCATTGCATTCCTGTCACTCACGGAAAAAATATTATCGGATAGTCAAAAATAAATTGCTCAAAACTACTAAAACGTCTCATTTTTATGAAAATTATGGCGTTTTAGCTAGTGGAGGATTGTCATAAATGCCATGGGGTCTGTTTCCCAAAGGCACCCGAAGCAAGTAAGAGAAGATCTTTTTAGATCCATAAGTACTGGCAGTTCCGATTGTGCTCGGCTGCCGTCATCATTTCTATATCTATGTCAATGTTTGTTTGACAACCACGATTTGACAATACACCGTGCACAGGGCTACAGCCGAGGCAAAACTAAGAATGAATGAAAAATTACAAAATTTGTCATGCAATTCATTGCATGTGTAATATATGTGTATTTGTCGCTGCAATCAATTTTCGGCGCATTATGCTGTCTCATTGTAGAAAAATATATCAACAGAGGCGGTTAACGTGTTTGATATTTCAATTTTAATGTACGATAACGGTCGCGGTATCGCTGAAGACGGGTGCACATCGCTTGGCCCCTAAGTGATATGAAGTATAATTAGGTAGGTGAATTTGGTTCGCTGCGCCAACAACACGGCATTTTCTTCCTCGCGTAAGTGGCGCCAATAATGTTATTGCAATTTACGTCGCGAGTATTGCGGCGGAATAACAATTGCCACAACAGAAACAGCTGTTTAAACACGTCGGACGATCGGGGATGCAACAAGGCCATTTTGTCTCCCTCAATTTTTTTTAATACAATGAACGGTAGAAAAGTCCAGCTATCGTGGTTGAAGAGGGCGCGAGTGCATTCAAAAACGCTAGTGGAGTGTGAATGAATAAGCAAACGGCGCGCTACGATGTTGAGAACGCAACATGAAAATGCCGTCTGTCGCGCCGACGCGCAACGGAGACTTCTCAAAAATATTTACAGTAATTAATAGATAGCACAGCACATTTGATATTTGATTGAATCATTTGTTTGCATTAATTTTGAGCGTTGCTTACATAAATATGAAAACTGAGGTGGTGTAACTGATTCATTTAATTTTTTCGTTAATAACATTTGCATTTGTAAACACTGCTCCTTTTACCTTCCTGTAATGAGAAAATAGACTCAGGTCCGGTTGTTTCATCAGAGGAAATGGTTAAGCAAAAAACAGAATTTTACGAAAAATGGTTAGTCGACCGGTGGAAAATGCAAAGACCCAATTAAATCATTCTTGTTTACAATAAGTTAATATGTTTTTGTACCTTATTTTACTGTTTTTATGACAGAACATACATAATTTATGAAATTTAACAATAAAAACCACAGTTTGAAAAAACATCGTAGTCTATAAATCCTCTCCTGTAGAGGGAACACTTATGTATTGAAATTGTGTACACTAAATAAATTTTACCTTTCAAAAAAAATCAAAATACAAAATTTCTTGATTAATAATAATTAAAAATAAAAACATGAAAAATATTTAGGAAAAGTTTATACAAATTAAGGTCTAATATGTTGCACCAATATTTACTTGTATCTATAGAAGTATATAAAAAAATATATAGGTATGTCCAATTAATTTTTCATGTACATGAATAAAAAACAGTGTAATTAAGTGCTTTATTTGGGATCTAGTAGTGTACTTAAGCTATGTATATGTGCGCGAATTCTCGATTTGCCAATGCAGCGCCTACAAACGGACGCCTTCATCTGTTGCCTTCAACATTCGCCATAATATTTTATTTGCCATCCTCTCCTTACCAACATGTAACACACGATCTTAGAATCTCAACAACCTTCAAAATACTACTGCAAAATATATAATCAAAAGTATAGCAGAAAAATTCATAAATACTTTCGTTCTCATGATGGCAATGGGCATGGTATTTTATTTAAAATCTGTGTTTTACTCAATTCAAACAACTTTATCGCTGTAATAATGCCTTTGAAACGTTTTGCTCTTACAACTTAAGCAGTATCGTTGCTGTAATGGTAATAACCCTTTTGATCTAGCAATTAATAAACCTGAAATGTTCAGTTGTTCAATTAGGTAATTGGCTGTATATCAAAACTCGAATCGCAAATGCGGTGATTAACGGGTTTTTTAAAAGCCTCTCTTTATTTGCAAAATGTTAGAAAAGAGATTCATAATTAAGGTTAATGCTATCTTTCTTACGTGTGTGTACGTATACCTTTTTAAGTACCACCGAATGAAACAGCCACACTGCCAGTTAATCGCATCTTTATAAAATGACGTATCAAAATTGTTCCACTTTAATACGCCAGCCAGATGATAATGTGCTCTTTTGTACTCGGTGGTTGATATTAAGTGGTAGTTTTTCATCCCCCGAAGGTTGAGCTTAATACAGGGTGTCCGAAATCTCGGACTTTTAACGACATGGCCTGCACCGGCCCTAGGGAAGAATACTCGTACATTTCGGAACATTAATTATATAGGATTTATGTACGATTTCGTGGTAAATTTTGCATGTTGCACAGAATATGGGTTATATTCATACTTTATTCACGTTGAATATTAAATAAAATCATTTATATACAATTTAAAATTGCTAACCACCCATTATTATGCCACCGTCACGACAATGCGAAGCGGTGTTTAAGAAATCAGAAAACAATAAAATTTGATGTATCCTACAACCTAAAAAATGAATTTTTTGTCGAAAATTAGTATACCCATTTGAATAAAGATACCTTTGATCAATCTATATTGCACACTTTTTTATGATAATATAAATTTTAATTTTTGGAAACTACTTTGAGGGAAGACGGTTAAAAAATATATTATCAGTCAAGTGTAGGATTCATTCACGAATAGTGGACCTCTGTGACGCCTTGAGATGATCCAGCTAGATAGAGGGTCTTCCTAAAGTATTAACGAAGAATTTTGTATTAATAATTTATTTAAAATGTCGATGCTTACTCGTCGCGAGTTGATATTTTATTTTAGCTATTATATTCAATTAATCTGCCAACTCCTGGCCGCGGCTAACAATGTGATGAATCCTATGGGGTGACCCGTCAAAAATACGTCACGGAAAATAATATTAAATAATATAAATTTCATTGCAATGAATAAAGTCATTTACCGTATGATGTTAGCGAAAATAGTTGTATGGCGCGGGTGGCAACGGCCGAGGTCGACAGATACGCTGTAACTATAAAAGGATCGCGAAATAAAATATTATACCTTCTATGAAATATTATAAATAATGTATTCTATACAATATTAATACTCTGCCTGTGCCAACTATACATTCAACTAAAAAATATACTATTAACTGGAAATAATTATTCTGTGAAAATTGCGCTTTTGAATGCAATATTAACTAAAAATATTAACTAAAAATATTAACTAAAAATATTTCTAACATCTTGGGTTCGCACACTATATTGATAATACCTAATGCCCTTCGCATTTACTAAATGTATTACCTAAATAACCACAGCTATACCATCCTGTCCGTCAGGGACGAAACATAAAACACAGTTATATTTCTAAAATTGCTACCTCTTACGCGACAAAAATACCTATTACAGTCGGGCTATGAATATGAACTATCTCCGCCTCATAATGGCGCCTGGTACCAATACTAAAACCTTTACTAGAAATAATAAATGCGAATAAATCTCGATAAATATAATATATACTATTCGTAATACGTCGTTGAATTGGCACATGATTCGTCTAATGGATGAAGGACCCCGTTGTGTATCGTAATAACTTCAAATTCTTTTATAGGAGCAGTGTGGAAACAATTGCATAATATTACGTAATAAAAACATCTAACGAACCTAATAATCTATACATTTATGTTACAATAAAATACGTACACTAGAAAGAATTCGTGTATTAGAAATAAAACATTTTCGATTTGAGACAAACCAGTAAAATCGTTCGAACGGCGCAAAGGGAAAAATTCACACATATTAAATAACACTGAAATTAATAATTATAAACACTTTGTATTAGCAAATTCTTACCTTGAATGGTTTCGTCTCTAGACGTGCATGAACCTGTTCATATTAATTCCGTGGGAAAATAATACATATATTTGCTATCTACGAAATACGACATTTTTGAAGCGAAACTTCTTTATAAATAAGTAGATAAGGTCTCGGGGATGGTTTGTTCGAAAGGATTCTACAACAGCCCGTGAGTTTATATGAAATAATAGTTTCTTTGAATGCTAAATTTTGGTTTTTTAAACCCTCAGCATCTCTGCTGAGAGGGGTTGAGGCTCCGCGCCCGCCTAAACCCGGTGGCCGACTTCCTAAGTGACTAAACGGCCCCCCTTGTTCCTCCGGAACTTACTGCATCCCGAGACTCTATCTCTTCTTTACGAGATGTGATCCCGTGACGCCCTTCTTTTAGGCTTATAATTGAGAAGGCCGTACTCTTTTGGTACGAGTTTCTGATGATGTGTGTTGTCTTGAGGCGCCTTTCTTTTAGGCCGGTGTTTGAAGAATCATGTACTCTTTTGGTACGAATTGATGACGACATTAGCCTCCTTTGCGGGCATAGTCAGCGATGTTACAAATTATTGTGCAATCTCATTATGCCTTTTCAGAAGCGGCGTCCCACGATTCTGCATCTTGCAACATTTACTTTGGACAAATGTTAGAGTGTTAGTAACATATTTATAATATCCCAGCTATTCCATATGAGTGAATGATTTTTATACTGATTCTAGCTCTGTCTTTTTACAGAGGATGAAATAGAAGTTAACGTTTTCTATTGAGATTTCATAGCATTCAGGCATGAAAATCCTTCCAAAGTCAGAGAATTCACGACGTTGGTTCACGCTGTTTTTGAGCAGGATGAGGCGCGAAGGTCGAGTCTAGTGGCCACTCCGATCAACAAGGGAGGTCCCGCTTTTAAGAGTACCTCACAGGGGCTTGCGCGAATTCCAGGCTTATGACACGAGCGTCATCCACAACCTCACCTAGCTCAACGTTCGTAAACCAGAAAACTCCAATTTCAGTTAGATCTCCCCATTCTGTCCTTTACTCGTCGTTCTGAAGCTACTTGTTAAGCCAGATGTACCGAGGTACTCAAATCATAAAGACTTGGCTGAAGACCGGATTGCGCAATACTTACGCAACACAATTATTATAAGGCTACTAAGCATTTCTTATAGAATTACGTGTATTCAATTATTAGTAAAAATAGTTTGAAAATCCCCATACTTTAAAATATATTCGTTCGGAAGAATTTCTCGTACGATTTGGATTGATATCTGGTTATGCAATACATAACGCGTCGACAATATTATGAATCTATTAAGCACTGCTTATAGAGCTCCGTAAAATCAATTGTTAATACAAATGGTATGAAAATCCCCATGCATCAAAATATATTCGTTTGGGAGATATTCCCGTACGAATTGAGCCAAGATCACACAAGAAATCGTGATATTAATTATACATTATTGCTCCGATTTTAAATCTTCCCAAAATAAATACATTTCAATAGTGAAAATAATTAATCGATAGATAATATAAATGTGTTCCTTAGCTGTTACACAGTGGCGGTATGATCCTCTCTGGTACTGATGAATGGTAGATTCCTCCATACGTCCGGGCAGCAACTCCGTCCGCAAATGCTGTTCTGGAACTCAGGGCTCCGTCGGTAGTCTGTTGGGCAGCGCTCCCGCTCGCAAGTCTGGTCTCGAACTGAAGGGGCTGAGTACATCGTGTTCGCTCCTTTTATAGTAACGATTTCACCATACCTCTGAAATCCACGCTAGTGCAGTGACTCATCCTATGCGCGATGACCTCACCGCCGGCGCTCGCCATTGGCCGGATTCAGCCATCAGGACGGTCGCCTCCGGCTCAACCCGTCGAAAGGTAACGCGTGCCTGTGATTGGTCCGTTTCGTTAAAATAAGAGTAAAGCACTCGCTACACGCGAGACTTGCTGTTCCGTTTCATAAATAATAAAGGCTCGTTCGCACCTACACACAAGGTCGAGTCTATTAGGATTGGCAAACGATATTAATTTAACACAGAATTATATCTATGGTATAATAAAGATCTAAGAAATATTACTTGTATAGCTGAATATTCAATATTTTGTTAGCCTCTTGTAATACATAGAATCTTAAGAAGAAATATATCAGGCTTTTACTTTTAAACGATTCCAAACAGAAGAAATATATTTTTGATGTCCATACTTGACTTTTTTGAATATTATTATTTTAAGATTTTCTAAATTTATTAAATCTATCTCTATGTCGACCATCACAGCTTCCCCCTTATTTAGAGAGAGGAATGATCTATCAGATCGAGCCTATCTGCTAAATAACCCAATAGGATAGTATATTTCGTGATACTTATCAAGAGTTTCTAAAATTCCTTGGAAAATTAATCGTTGTTCTTTCCTTTCTCCGCGTACTATATTTCTACTAGGGTCGAATTCCTTCTCAACGGAACCTTCTTTGCGTATTTAAGCTACTGTAAACCATCTGCCTGTCATTCAAATGAAAAGTGTACAACTAACATGAATATAAGAATTGCAAGCAAAATTGGACTGTATCTATTTTATTCAATTGATTGGAAAGGTTCGATTCTCCATAATCGATTGAATGCCTCAGTAATCTCATCATTGTGTCTGCTAACCACTCAAGCGCCATTCTGTTATCAATAATCCATAAGACGCCCCTTCCCCCACTTTGTTATCCTCCTTGCTTCCCTTACAATGGTACACTCCTAGTGTTCACCACCTCGCAACTCTATACTACTTTCCCCAGCATATACCTCCCTTCCCCCAGAATATACTCCCACTAACACTCCCCACATCCCCTTCAAGCTATACAAACCAACTCAACCGAGTAAATATTAACTGTATATTTCTCCTATGAAATGCGAGCTACGATAAATCTGAAGTTCCAGAATTATGTTAACCTACGAATTAATGTACAATCTATTCATATAAACTTAACAACCAGCTTCCTAATATAAAGAGCAAACCCTTCCCCCAAACTATACACACTCTTCTATTTCTAACTCGTTTCGTCCTGTTTTAACCGAGTGAATAGTCAACCGCATATTCCTACTATGATTGCAAACCGCGACAAAATTAACTCTTGTACCCCATCTGAGCTATGAACTCTATTCATATGCGCAATACATGTCCTCCTATGTAGAAACAGCCAATTGTCCTCAATATTCCACGTATACTGTACTGACTGCCATAATTTATTGTTGGTGTAATATGATGAAGAAGAAGAAGAAGAAGCCGCAAAAGTACTGGATGACAACAGAAGAAGAAGAAAATGAATCCATTGAAAGGCATAAGATAAAGAAGAAAAGTCACAAACGAGTGTAGTAATAGATAAAGACGAAGAAGAAGAAGTCGAAAGTTATAAAATTAGAAGAAGACGCGAATGTAGTAGTAGGTAAAGAACAAAAGAAGATGAAGAAAAGACGTAGAAAAAGAGTCTAAAATTATAAGATAAACAGAAGAAGACGACACATGAATGTAGTTATAGGAAAAGAAGAAGAAGAAGATGAAGAGAAGACGAAGTAAACCAGTTGATAAGTATAAGATAAACGGAAGAAGACGAAATGAATGTAGTTATAGGAAAAGAAGAAGAAGAAGAAAGTGGAGAAGCGAATAGGAAAGAAGAAAGAAGAGAATATGAAAAGAAGAAGAAGAAAGAGAAGAGAAGAAAGAAGAAGAAGAAGAAAATAATTTAGTAATAGGAAAAGAAGAAGAAGAAGAAAAGGTAAAGAAGAAGAGAAGACGAAGAAAAGACGTAGAAAAACAGTCGAAAAGTATAAGATAAATGGAAGAAGGCGAAATGAATGTGGTAATAGAAAAAGAAGAAGAAGAAGAAAGTAGAGAAGCAGTCGAAAGATATACCATAAGACGAAAAAGTAGTTGCAAAGTATTGTAATAATTGCTATTTATAGAAGAGAAGCATAAACGGTATGTATTCAAAGAAGAAGAAGACTAGAGTGAACATAACCAATAAAAAAAACCTTCGTACCGAAGAAGAAGAAGACGCTGTTGAAGTCAGTATAAATAAAAGGGGGAAAGAAAATATATATATGACCGTTAGCAAAAAGACGAAGAAGAAGAAGAGGAAGAAAAGGGTAGGAACAACCTTTTCGATAATTGTAGAACTTAAAAGGATAGGAACAAACCCTTCGATAATTGTAGAACGTAAAAGTATATATAACTATTATCCGTCTCAACTAACTTTCCAGCCAACCCTCAAGAGTGATATCTAAAGACGACGCATGTTTGTAGAAGAAGTGCATCCAGATGTCAAGAAAAGTTTCCCATAACTATTCCTTACTAACCTGTCTTCCCCAAAATTGTTAAGCGTTTGTCAAATAATCAGGCGCGACTCCTCCGTATAACTGTAATATCGTTCCTCCCAAAACTTATTGAAAACCTAAAACAACTTTATTAATATGTTCCGTATTCATCATCCCCATACTTATATGTAACATAACATTATAAAATTTTTAAGTGTTCCTTTAACAACGCGAACATGTTTAACGAAGTACACTGTTACAAATCAGAAGAGGTGAACCCTAATATCTGTACTAGCTGTAGTAGTCATCACCAACACTGATACCCACAGAAGATGTATGTGTGTAACTGAATCAAGAATTCCTAACGTATAATTCGGTTTGCTATACGACTGGAATCTATTCAAGATCCAAACGTCCAACCTTTCTACCTCAATCTAAAAGTAATGGCCACGACGACGCATGAAGGTGGATGAAGCTAATGATTTCGTTATGCTACTACTATTTAATCTACTAAAAATCTATTTTCAAATTTTTTTTTTTTCAAAATGTTCCAGAAGAATTCAAAAGCTCTCCTGAAAAATTTCTTTTTTATTTTATTTTATCACTATTCAAAAGGATTTCTACATACACCCAATGTATAGTAAAAACAATAAATGCTTTATCAATCATAGCGTTACGATTTCTCAAAACTTGAAGAAACTCACATATCGTTAATTCCGGATTTACTTTTGTATTATTTCCAAGAAGATTGCGCCTAAAACTAAAACAATCCTTATATAGATACGTACGAAATTTGAAGTAGTGAGATGTTTATTTCTACTCTGCCTATAAATAAGCTATATCAACGTATATTGTAATATAATATTTATTAATGAAGATAAAACAATTTCAATTAACGTTGCAATGAAGCGAAACAAAGGAATATATATAAAAAAAAACAAGTCCAATTTTTAATTATTCGTTACTAAGAGTATATATATATTGCGCTCTCTATTACCGCTTCCTATAGACTAATACTAGCGAAGGCTCAAAACTTTCTCTGATTTCCGCTAGATGGCGGTAGTATGACCATTTTAATTCATATGCCAGGCCGTCTTGTAAATAAAAATGGAAGCAATTTTATTCTTGTAATTCAAATCAAAATAATTTTTAGATCAAAACAAGAAACTCAAATAATTATTTCGTGCAACAATACGCGTCTGTGTTTATATTACGAACAAGTCTATCAATCCTGCATACAACAAAGAAATTATAATTAGTTTGAATAACCAGAACCGTATATAACTGTGTATAACAATTAAGAACACATTTAGATAATTAGAATAATTAAGAACCATAATAAATCAATGAAGGAAATTATTATTTTTTTTCAATTAATTCAGCAACATTGTAGATTGACATTTTATTTTTTTAGGACAATTTTTAATATAACACCTTGACGATAAAAAGGTATCTCCGAAACATGCACGTGAAAGTTATCAAATAATATAAGTAGATTTGTAAGAATACTATAATCAATAAATTTTTTGTGTAATTATTATCTGTAAAAATTTAGCTGAATTTAAAGATCTTTTTTTTTCAAATATAGAAACCCTTTTTAATATCCATAAGACAAATATATAACAAGTGTGGATTTATTTAATTCACATTAACCTTAATTTTATTAAAATTAATTTATATTAATTTTTAATTATGAAACCAGACGGATAGTTATTAAAATATTTTTTGCATTTATATCATAAAAGTACATAACCGAAAGAGAAAAGTAAATATTATAAAACATCGGATTTATAATTTTTTTTATAAAATAAAATATATATCAAATGTTCTTTTCTTTTAGATTCATATATTCTCGTGTTTATATTTTCTACTAAATTGTTATCCGGTTTTTTATATTTATTTTTACTTTTATATTTTCTGCTATTATTATTAATTACTATTGCATAACTCGTAAGCGAAAATATTTGCCACTGAACAGATTTTATCTAGCGTGGGTTAATTATTAGTTTATATTAATATAAGAGATTAAATTAAAACCGAATTTTAAGCTATCATAAACCCTCCGTGGCGCGCGCTGAAATCTGTCGCGGTGATCTGCCCGTAATACAGGTGTATATTTTTGCATTTCGGGCGCCGTGCGAATCCGTTCGGCGTAGCTAACTGTCTTTTCGTACTAGCCCGAGCGCGAAGGTCGAACTTGTTAAACCTTAAACCCTCAAACGTCTCGGGTCTCTGCCGCATCTTCCACGCTTGTGCCGAAACGTGTCCGCTCGCGTTATATAGGGAAACCGTCGCCGGTGTTTCCAACACGCAGCGCTCGCAAACCCGGCGGCTTTGGCCGTGTTCGGTGGTATATTTGCGAAACACAAACACAAAAGCAATAATTAAAACCTTTCAAATGTGATTCGTTTGAATCTCAACTACATATTTGTTATACTGCGATTCGCAAATCCCGACGGCCTAGGCCGTGACAGTGGCATACTTGCGAGAAAACAAATGCAATAATTAAAACCTTTCAAACGTGAATCGTTTGAATCTTAACTACATATTTGTTATACTGCGATCCGCAAATCCCGATGGTCTTTTTTAGATTGTGACGGTGGCATACTTGTGAGATCGCATTCAAATATATTCTCTTCATACAATTATTAAAAATATTTTTCAAATGTGAATCGTTTGAATTCAAACCACATAAAATGAATGAGATATGAAATAAATCACATATTCTATAAAATGGAGCAATACTTTTACAAAGAAACAGGCATTCCAAAATCGAACTAATATATCACAAGGACCAAAATTACTACAATAATTTTCGTTCACAAAATATTAAATAATAAAAATGCCAACTGTCTATATGACAAACAACCTAAAGAAATTTCTAATACCTAGTATCACGTTTGTCTACAAATCTCAGTACGTGGTTCACGTAAATGCTCAATCTTTTTTCTTTGATGTCACGGACCGTGGTCCGCGATTGTTTAAATAAAACCGCTTTTATAATCAAATATTTTCTTTCATTTATAATATTAACTAAACCAAAATGATTTTATTACTATGCAAATGAGTCCAACGAATACGCTCCTGTCTGGTCACCGGCACCACTGTGATGATCCAGTTAGGTAGTAGGGCATCGCGGCCTTGAAACATTTATATTAATTTAGTATAGCTCCTGGTCCGGCACCAGAGTTAGACATCCCATGGGGTGTGTGTTGAATATATAAGGCGAAGCAAATCTATAATACAAATCATTCCATTGCAAATCAATGTAAATCATATTCTTTTCACGGCTAACGATGTAAGATGACCCTAATGTGGGTCCTACTAAATAATGAAGGTTAGTAAGTAGCAAAACGTCGCGTTCAAAATACAATATATTGGATTATTAAATATTTTATTATTCTTTTATGTGAGCGCGCGACGCTCTGCATAACGACTGCAAATTGCGTTGTAACTATATAATGAACGCTGAATAAAATATTCTCTTCTATGAAATAATAAAAATAATGTATTCTATACAATATTAATACTCTGCCTGTGCTAACTATACATTTAACTAAAATATATATTATTAACTGGAAATAATTATTCTGTGAAAATTGCGCTTTTGAATGCAAAATTAACTAAAAATATTAACTAAAATATTTCTAACATCTTGGGTCCGCATACTATATTGAAAATACCTAATGCCCTTTGCATTTACTAAGTATATTACCTAAATAGCCACAGCTATACCATCCTGTCCGTCAGGGACGAAACATAAAACAAAGTTATATTCCTAAAAGTGCTACCTCTTACGCGACAAAAATACCTATTGTAGTCGGGCTATGAATATGAACTATTTCCGCCTCATAATGGCGCCTGGAACCAATACTAAAAACCTCACTAGAAATAATAAATGCGACTAAATCTCGATAAATACAATATATACTATTCGTAATACGTCGTTGAATTGGCACATGAATCGTCTAATGGATGAAAGACCCCGTTGTGTATCGTAATAACTTCAAATTCTTTTATAGGAGCAGTGTGGAAACAATTGCATAATATTACGTAATAAAAACATCTAACGAACCTAATAATCTATACATTTATGTTACAATAAAATACGTTCACCAGAAGAATTCGTGTATTAGAAATAAAACATTTTCGATTTGAGACAAACCAGTAAAATCGTTCGAACGGCGCAAAGGGAAGAATTCACACATATTAAATAACACTGAAATTAATAATTATAAACACTTTGTATTAGCAAATTCTTACCTTGAATGGTTTCGTTCTAGACGTGCATGAACCTGTTCATATTAATTCCATGGGAAAATAATACATATATTTTCTATCTACGAAATAAGACATTTTTGAAGCAAAACTTCTTTATAAATAAGTAGATAAGGTCTCGGGGATGGTTTGTTCGAAAGGATTCTACAACAGCCCGTGAGTTTATATGAAATAATAGTTTCTTTGAATGCTAAATTTTGGTTTTTAAACCCTCAGCATCTCTGCTGAGAGGGGTAGAGGCCCCGCGCCCGCCTAAACCCGGTGGCCGACTTCCTAAGTGACTAAACGGCCCCCCTTGTTCCTCCGGAACTTACTGCATCCCGAGACTATATCTCTTCTTTACGAGATGTGATCCTGTGACGCCTCTCTTTTAGGCTTATGATTGAGATGTACGTACTCTTTTGGTACGAGTTTCTGATGATGTGTGTTGTCTTGAGGCGCCTTTCTTTTAGGCCGGTGTTTGAAGAATCATGTACTCTTTTGGTACGAATTGATGACGACATTAGCCTCATTTGCGGGCATAGTCAGCGATGTTACAAATTATTGTGCAATCTCATTATGCCTTTTCAGAATGGCGTCCCACGATTCTGCATCTTGCAACATTTACTTTGGTCAAATGTTAGGGTGTTAGTAACATATTTATAATATCCCAGCTACTCTATATGAGTGAATGATTTTTGTACTGCATCTGGCTCTGTCTTTTTACAGAGGATGAAATAGAAGTTAACGTTTTCTATTGAGATTTCATAGCATTCAGGCATGAAAATCCTTCCAAAGTCAGAGAATTCACGACGTTGGTTTACGCTGTTTTTGAGCAGGATGAGGCGCGAAGGTCGAGTCTAGTGGCCACTCCGATCAACAAGGGAGGTCCCGCTTTTAAGAGTACCTCACAGGGGCTTGCGCGGATTCCAGGCTTATGACACGAGCGTCATCCACAACCTCACCTAGCTCAACGTTCATAAACCAGAAAACTCCAATTTCAGTTAGATCTCCCCATTCTGTCCTTTACTCGTCGTTCTGAAGCTACTTGTTAAGCCGGATATACCGAGAGGTACTCAAATCATAAAGAGTTAACTGAAGACCAGATTGCGCAATACCTACGCAATATAGTAATTATTATAATGCTACTAAGTAATTCATATAGAGATCCGTGTATTCAATTTTTAGCATAAACGGTATGAAATTCGCTTTGGATAAAAATACATCCGTTTGGAACGTTTTTCTCGTACGATTTGGATTGATATCTGGTTATGCAATACATAACATGTCGACAATAATTATGAATCTATTAAGCACTACTTATAGAGCTCCGTAAAATCAATTGTTAATACAAATGGTATGAAAATCCCCATGCATCAAAATATATTCGTTTGGGAGATATTCCCGTACGAATTGAGGCAAGATCACACAAGAAATCGTGATATTAATTATACATTATTGCTCCGATTTTAAATATTCCCAAAATAAATACATTTCAATAGTGAAAATAATTAATCGATAGATAATATAAATGTGTTCCTTAGCTGTTATACAGTGGCGGTATGATCCTCTCTTGGTAC
Organism: Agrypnia vestita; assembly: GCA_016648135.1. NCBI lineage: Eukaryota > Metazoa > Arthropoda > Insecta > Trichoptera > Phryganeidae > Agrypnia > Agrypnia vestita. The sequence continues at coordinate 110,621 of JADDOH010004030.1, read as the reverse complement.
GATGAATGGCAGATTCCTCCATACGTCCGGGCAGCAACTCCGTCCGCAAATGATGTTCTGGAACTCAGGGCTCCGTCGGTAGTCTGTTGGGCAGCGCTCCCGCTCGCAAGTCTGGTCTCGAACTGCAGGGGGCTGAGTATATCGAGTTCGCTCCTTTTATAGTAATCATTTCACCATACCTCTGAAATCCACGCTAGTGCAGTGACTCATCCTATGCCCGATGACCTCACCGCCGGCGCTCGCCATTGGCCGGATTCAGTCAACAGGACGGTCGCCTCCGGCTCAACCCGTCGAAGGCAAAGCGCGCCTGTGATTGGTCCGTTTCGTTAAGATAATGGTAAAGCACTCGCTACACGCGAGACTTGCTGTTCCTATTCAAAAATAATAAAGGCTCGTTCGCACCTACTCACAAGATCGAGTCTATTAGGATTGGCAAACAATATTAATTTAACACAGAATTATATCTATGGTATAATAAAGATCTAAGAAAATATTACTTGTATAGCTGAATATTCAATATTTTGTTAGCCTCTTGTAATACATAGAATCTTGAGAAATATATCAGGCTTTTACTTTTAAACGATTCAAACCAGAAGAAATATATTTTTGATGTCCATACTTGGCTTTTTGAATATTATTATTCTAAGATTTACTAAATTTATTAAATCTACCTCTATGTCGACCATCACAAGGTTAATGGTAAAAATTGCAAAAATTAACCCCAGGAGTGAGGAAAATCTCCACACTGTCCCTAAGGGTCCGAGAACTTGTACATTCAGTCATAAAATCCAGACGCCGGGTATTAATCACAATTATTTATCTTACTGATTACCCCAAAACCCTTCGGGGTGTCAATTCCAAGCCGGAAGCCGCCATTGTTTTTGTTCTCCTAATGGACGAGGCCCATATCCGGTCCTTGGGCCCCTCCTGAACAAACCAATCTAGTATTATTGTGCTCCGTCGAGTGAGGACTTGTTTGCCCGTTCAGTCATTTGAAAAATTTACGGGAGATTGATGGCTGATGGGTTTATCGTTTTTCATCCGTATTTAAAATGTGTCTTCGGTCTTGGACCTTACATAAAAAAAATCGTATTTGTTTCGACATTGCTCCACAAGGGTTATTTAAAAAAATATGGATTAATAATATTGTTTTATTCCAATGTAATCGGTTTATTTGCGCAGGACCTGATCTGCCATATATGTATAAAATATTTTTATTTTTATTTTATTTCGTAAATATACACAACCATGAAGCCATTAAAAGTAGACATTACAAATAAGCTGTAAATTACGAAAAAATAAAGTAAAAAGAAAAAAAACTTTGTTCAACAAAATATTTAACAGAATCAAACAATGCAAAAGTATACACCACGTAAAAACACTCAATAAGTTTACAAAAAGTTAAATTTAAATTATATATATGTCCCAACGCTTAAACCTCTCAAATATTTTAAGAAACCATGCTAGAGACATCTATAGTCCTTTCCATGACATAGAGTACCTGATTTGATCAGCTGGTAATAAATAATAAATGTGTGTTTTTAAAGTGGCGTATTCAGCAATATTCTTTATATATTCAAATATTAGAAAAGTATCATATTTGGAACCTATCTACATTATATACAACTTTAAAAATTTGATAATGGTGGAATCGGTGAATGTTACATTTTGTCAAGGGATCATTTAAGCCAGCTCATACAGGTAATAAGCCCTGGGCCATCATATGAAGACTTCCATGCATATTTCTCATATAAATAGCTTCATTTTTTGTTAGACTTGTATAATTTATCTTTCCAACTTCAAAAACGCTGTTTTTTTTTAAAGTTTGAATGATGGATCTTTGAGTCGAGAGTGTAGCAGACACAAGGAAAAATATGAGCAGCCCGTATGTTGTTAATACGGGGCGAGTTCCTGGAAGATTAACTGTAAGGGAGATATATTATACCGGCGGCGGGCGCGGATCGTAAAACAAGTCGGGGACACCACGTAAGGCCCGCACGACCAAATAAATCAACTTTTGAAATAGGTCCGCGTCAGGTGCCCCAAAACTGACGATCAAACGTAACAGGACCCAAGTATGCTGAAAACAGGATGAGTACTTGGGAATGCCCATTCAATAATGGACGACTTCAGTAAGAGACGTGATGTTCTTTGTGTAATGCTACCTGATCCGTATTGAATTTCATATGAGCACCCTTCTGACATGATATTAAGAGTCATATATAATGTAAAAACATGTTATATAATGTAATGGTTCACTGTACTTTTTGTGGTAATATTATTTTTTTTTAATTATATGTATTTAATTATTCCATTATTATTCGTGGTCTTTAATTTTTTTAAGTAAAACTTCTTAGGCGGCGATTTGATAATCGATAAGTGCACGAGAATTGAGAGTGAAATTTCAAGGACGCTTATACACATTTCGTTACACGACAGAAAAGAAAGATATGACAGAAAAAAGAAAGAGAGCTATATTTTCCGATGCCACGGAAGTAGAGCAAAAGAGAGCGACGTATACAGAACGATACAAAGCGATAGAACAAGATAGTGTCTTATTTCGCTATTCATTTGTCTTTTGCTTCTTTACGGTCAATAACACACAATCATACTTAAGGGGCAGGATAACCTCGCAGTGGTTATCTTGTCCCTTAAGTAGGGAATGTCAGTTTGAAAGTTTCGAGTATGATCGACTGACTTCCAAACACTGCCAGTAATTTCTAATTGATGAGCGCCGCAAAATCCTCGATTACTCTAGATAATATTCATATATATTATGTTTCAATTTAAATAAACAAAATGAAACATAAAAAAAGTAAACTCCCTTTATTTGTAAAATATAACAACAATTAAAGACGAAATAAAACATATAACATAACACTAAACTTACAGTAATTTAATATATTTCTAAAATGTCAGATGTTTTGAGCTTTGATAAGACACTTCATGCTTTGAAGATTAAATTCTAAAAACATTTGTCAGTCAATTTAGATTTTCGACATACCTATTATGTATACCGAATTTAGAAAATATTCCGCGACGTTATCGGGCCGCCGGCGCCGTTGATAATCAAACTTTTCTAATGATTCCGATTTGAAAAAAACAATAAAATTTCTAAAAATTCGAAATAATACTATAATTATTAATTTTTTTAACGAAAATTTGATAGAGCTTGTAGATCGTCGCCATGAGTCTACTTGCCAAGTTTCGGCTCGATTGGATCACGGGAAAAGGGTCAAAAATCGATCCAAAGTTTTTGTTGACGGCAAGCCGGCAAGCAAGCAAGCAAACAGACGCCACGTGTTAATATAAAGGGAGTAAAAATAATTTATTTTTATGCTGTACCGAATTGTATTGTATTTACACGCACCGCGCTATTTTAATCCAAGAAATTCGAGAAGTTGTAGCGCCGGGATTCTTCAACAAGAGATAATTAACTTCCGGGACAAAATGATTCCGCCTGCCCTGCAGTCCTCCACCGTGGAGTCGCTAAATAAAGGATGGATGAGGAGGTCCGCTGTTAACAAAATAAACACAAGTGCTGTCCCAATCTCTCGCGCCGCCGCGACGGCGACGTCTAGCCCAGGTGCCCTCAAGCCGCGGGTCGAATCCATTGGCGGTCCACGTAAAGAAAACTTTCGCATCAAAATTCACTCAGTTACACCACATTTCGAAAGTCATATAGTCGCAAGGAATTTACTGAGCTTATTCGAGCGTATAGCGGATTTAAAACTAGGTTTTCGTTAATTTTATAGTTGCTAATGTCTCCCGAATATTCCACACAACTATTATTATAATGTTCCTTAATTCGCACTAATTAACGCTGTTTCTATTGCTTTGATCACTAGTTCTATTATATCACTTTGATTCTAGTAAACTCTTTTAATTTAGAAACTTCTTCCACTATTTCGCCCCGGTACTTATTACCACAGGTAATGCGCGTTATAATATCACCTTCATGAATCACTGATCACACTGGCTGAGATGTCGCGCTTGTTACTGTCACGAATGAATTAATTGACCCTACGTTGCATGAAGCCTTTTATAGATAAATTCCTTCAAGATATTTGTTGTAGAGATTACGACAGGCTTTTAGAACGTTCTGGACGATGCCAATGTAATGTTATAGTGTGCAGTAGAATGTATTAGAATCTTCTAAAGAATATGGTAACGGTCGACTGACTCTGCGTCGCGCGACGCCGTTGTATTGTTGTCAGTATTCATTAGATTCACCATCATATTCCAATACATACCAACCAATTATTTAAGAATTTTTAATTATTAATGGTAACAAGCAACCAACATTTACTATTTTACGCAATTATTTAACTTAAAAATATATTTTTCAACAGCATATTCCATAAAAAGATGTGGTATATTTCGTTTTACTTGTACGGAAATAAGAGACAGGGTGTACGAATGAGAGAAAGGGAAGAAAACCGAGCAGTTCAAAAATAGTTTTAAAAAGTACAAATGTGCCTTGCACTCAGCAACGCCATTTGAACCTTTATGAAAACCTTAACGGAAAACGTTGCGCGACAGAGGATTGGGAAAGCGAGGTTTAATATTCTGGCAAAATTGTGAAACTTTTATCAAACACGAAAAATATACATTAAATAAATAAAATTGAGTAACTTTTATCAAACACGAGAAATATGTATTAAATAAATAAAAAACAACAAATAATTATCCAATTCAATGGTACCTAATCATAATTCCTATGCATTATTATAAACATGCAAAAAGATATATTAAATAAGTAAAAAATAGAAAAGTAATATTTTTTAAATATTTTATAAGCTGTTCGTCCCTAGCGTTAACGGGCTAAGGATTAAGTTTAAAATAAGTTTGTGGGAGAAAACGACGATTCCATTGTTTTGCAAAGTCTCTAATAAAAATAATGTTTCTATTTAATCTAAGCTGGGATGGATGGGATGTTCAGGAGAAAAATGTTTTTCTATGTTTTCCGCCGAGTCCCAAAGAATAAGTGTGCAAAATTTGGATCACATCAGTCGAACAGAACAGATTTGCATGGAAAATATATCAGGGTGAGGAGGAGGGGTAAAGTGGTAGGGGATAAATATCGCCTTTGTTACCCACCGGATCCCAAAGAATAAGTATGCAAAATGTAGATATATAGAAAATATATTGGTGGGAGGGGATGGTGTATGATATGTGGTGTGAGATATAAACACGCGTATTTGAATGCAACGTTGTGTGAAATTTTCAAATCAATCGGCCGACTACTTTTCCAGTTTTGCGAACGCAAATATACACAGGCTAAATTTTTATGTATAAGGTGTACAGAGTAAAAATAAATATGTATAGAGTGGATGCGATGGGGAATGGGATGTATGGGAATTTGAACAAATGAAAAAACCAACCCATAAAAACCAAGTTTTTATTATACTCCCTTTCTCATCTTCTAGTTGAAACAGGTTTCGCGCTTACTCTACTCGTCGGGCTCGAGTCGTATAGTATAAAAACCATAAAAATTTCGAAAAATCTTAAATATACTATAATAATAAAAAAAAATTAAACAAAAATATGTTAGATCATTTTGATCGTCGCCACGAGTCTGCCTGCAAAATTTCAGCTCGATTGGATTACGGGAAAAGGGTTAAAAATCGTTACCAAAGTATTTCCGGCAGAAAAGCGACAAGCAGACGCTACGAGTTAAAAGAAAGGGAGTAATAAAATAATATTTTAATGTATAAATAAACACCCTATGTGGTCAGTCTTCATATCTGACAAGAACATCAAATGTTAAAGATCTAGGTGTTAGATTTGTAAGCAACCTAACATTTCACGATCACATAGAGACGATCAGTGGTGATGCTTTGAGAATGTTAGGATTTGTTCTGCGTACTGCAAGGGTTTTCGAGAATACCCGCGTACTGAGAACTCTTTACAACTCCTTGGTGCGGAGTAGACTCGAGAGTGGCTCGATGATCTGGGGGCCACATGAGGGCAAGTACTCTCTTATGGTGGAGAAAGTCCAAAAGAAGTTTCTGAGATATCTCTACATGAGAGAGTACGGGCATTATCCTTGGCTTTACCCAACCGAGTTTCTCCAGGGTATGCATGGCTACAATAGTTTAGAGACTAGAAGGAATGTGTATTTGATTACACATTTTTATCGATTGTTGCGCGGTATGATCGATAATCCTGAAATTATGCAGAGCATTGGTTTGTATGTTCCTGATAATTACACTAGACATCGTCAGCATAGATTGTTTCACATTCCAATATACAGGACCAACCTGCCGATGGTTATGCCTGTTGGAAGAGCCACAGCTATGCTGAACAAAATTGCTTTGGGTATTGATATATTCCATGTGTCTGAGGGGGTTTTCCGAAGCGGGATTCTCCTACACCTTTGACCAGATTTTATGTTATTTTTAATTTATTAAATACTTTCATTTTTGATATATACTTCCTAATATGTATGCCTTAAACATTTTGTTTGTCATGTACATATTATCGTGAAATAAATTGAATTGAATTGAATTGAATTGAATAATCGACATGTGTAAATATGTTGATATATTCTTTGAAATTAATTATAATATAATTTCTTTTGATACCAATATAAAAAAAATTAAATTTAAAATAATTTATAAAAACAGTATGGGTCTGGACTGGTTGACTCTTGCGGAAGCAGCGCAAGGCTGGGGAATATGGAAGCACTTTATCGAGTCTTTGGGCCCCCGACCCTACCTTAAGATAAGGGGATGAAGATGATGATAAATTTTAGTTGTATTTTGGTCTTATTGATACAAATTGATTTAATTGCAGTGATTTTGGCAATAAAAATTCCATGTATTTAAAATGTGTTAAAATGCAGAGAAGCTTTCTTAAAATATGGGTTTCTTTTAAATTGTGTTTGAGTAATTACGTTAAATATTTTTAAGAGATTTCAGGGAAAAGCACACATTTTATTCAGTAGCCTTTCAACTTTATTAGTTTCTCACTGAAAATTAAAATAATCATAATTTATGTTGAATATTAGAGCGTAAACATAAAGTAAAAAAATCAGGTACATGTATTTGAGCAGGTGCATAATTTAAACATGACAAAATGATGTTATTAAGAAGTATTATTTAATAAAATCAAATGCATGCATCGCAGAGAAAATATCATATTCTTAATTTCTCCATAGAAATTACAATGAAGTAAGCAGGTTTAATCAAACAGATCATCAAACATACTTTGCCAAAAATAGAAGCAATCAGTGAAGGATTATTAAAAATATTTAATTATATTTACTATATTTATAGCTGAGCGCTGATAAATCCGAAATCATGGTGATTGGCAGTAGTGAAGATCGATGTAGCTTAAAGTGCCAGAACAGAAATCTAAAACAGGTGAAGAGTTAAAAATAACTCAGTATAATTACATCTCAGGATGGAAAGCAAGAAAGTGAAGCAAAAAAGAGCCGCTAGCCAGGTAGCATGATCCCTGTATTATCTCGTACTTCTAAAAGAGGATCTCAGCCAGCGAGCAAAGTTGGCAGTATACAAATCAGTATTCAGGCCAACCCTAGTATACGGCCACAAGCACTGGATCTTGACCGAAAAAATACGCTCAAGACTACAGACCACCGAGATGGAATTACTACGAGGAATAGTAGGAGTTACCAGAAGGGACAGAATCAGAAATACTCAAATAAGAGAAAGTCTCGAAGTGGAACCCTTATTGAAGTTTATCGAGAAATCACAGTTACGTTGGCTGAGACATATCTTGCTGATGCCGGCAGATAGACTACCAAAGCGGATATTCCAGGGACGACCAGAAAGCAGAAGAACAGGGGCCGTCCTGGGAGGAGCTGGCGGAAATAGTTGGAGGACTGCTACTAAGCGAGGTTGCAACAAAATTGGGTTGACGAGGAGAGCGAAGCCCAAGATAGGAAGAGTTGGAACCTTTTATGCGGTGTAGGGACCCCGACCCAATGGGATAAGGGGTAGAAGAAGAAGAAAAAGAAGACTCCGTTATCTTTACTTGAGTTTTTAAAAAATATTTTATTTTTTTATTACTAGTTTCGCAAAAATCAGAATTTTACATCGACAAAGTATAAAACTGACTAATTTTTCAGATAAAGAATTTTAACAATGCTTATGTACAAATTTAAATTATTAAATTAAAAATAAATAATGGTAAGGTACTCAAAAAATTAGCCGAAGTTACAGTGGATAAGGGTGGTTGTGGTTGTAAAAAAACTAATTGTGAATTTTAATAAATTAAAATAAATAACTCTACAATGTTAACGCAAAATCCATCAATAATGCTGTCAGAGATGGCTGTGTGGAAATCAATATTTTAAACTTCACCAACTTATAAGTTTAAGCAAAACAAATTATAAATGATATGGCTTTATGATAATACTATAATAAAGAATAGTTATACCCCAAGTTATGTTTCCTCGACTTGCGTAAATCCATATTTACGTTCCTTTCACTCCCCTGCCTTTATGTGGGGTATGAAAGCAAGAGCAGCAACATACAATATATTGTCACGTGTCATGGCTGCAGGAGGAATTAAAGAAAACGCTGGAATGCAATAACGGATTTATTGATTACTGAATAATTAATTATTCAAACGTACAAGGTCACTTATCGCTATTAAATGTAACGCTATTCCTTAAATTAAACTGTTTCGCAAATTTATCACTCATAAATAGACACTTTATATTCGCTTTAACACTTTATTCACTGTTCACTATCAATTTCCGCACTTATTACTATTCGCTTCGGTTTATCTCGCTACGTAAGAACTTTCTAGAATCGCTGTCGAATTTCCGCTCGCTTGGCATCACTGCCGCTAACGCTCGCTTGGCCGGACTGACTGCCGCCCGCGGCTACCTTCGCTTCTGTTATCGCCTGTCAACTGCGTTTGGCAAATAAATCTCCGGCTACTCCCGCGTGTCATATTTATACTGGCCAAGCTGTTATCAAAATTTTGAGAAGTTCCTCGTGTTTTCCAAGCTTTTCTAGCAAGTACTCGTACTTTCCAGATTTTGCTGGAAAGTTGCAGACGTCCAACTTCAAACAACTATCACTTGACAAGAGTGCGCGACTCCTTTCAGCCCCGTTACAATATTAAAAAAATACTTGGAATGCGGACATTGTCGATTACTCATTTGATACGTACTGAATTCTAAATTTTATCCATTCCTTTCAAAATTATCTTTCCTATACATTTATTGGCTATGTTTTCTATAAAATCTCGAATTCAGTACATTTTAAATTCTTAATCCTAGATGACTGCATTATTTTTGATATATCACGGATGGTTTTGTTTGACTTGTACCTATCCCGATTTTTCGTTGGATCTTTCTTTCTTCATTTTATAAAATGATCAAGTAAAAAAAAATATATTAATTGCGATTTTTACGTACTGTACATTGATGTTTGCTTAGTACTTTACAATTGAAGTATTTAATATCTCATAAGCCTTGAATAAAATTTCATAATCACAATTAACATGATTTTTCAATTACGTCATTTCGGGGTATTACTGTAAAGAAAAAACTAAATACGGATTTAAAAAATACAGGAAAAGTTTCTCAACCTCTCAATGAAAATACGCATTAATTTAATGTTTTTTATTTTCCATTCCAAATAAATAAAATAAAAATTTAAGACATGCATATATTCGAGTTTTTTAACATCATCCAATATTAAACACGTTAATTAATTATCACATTATTAAAATTATTAATATTTAAATCATTAACTTTGTGGTTAGACATTATAACAGAATGTTTGCTAACTTAGTAAAAACCACTACCAGATTTAAAGTCTACCGGTTTCGAATCTCTTCGTCAGGACCAACACTACACTACTATATTCACAATACTATACACCCCAACCATAGTATTGTTAAACTTTCACCAATATTGATCGTATGCGTGTTAATCTTGTCAGAGACAAACATGCACAATACTATGGTTGGGGTGTATAGTGGTGTGAATATAGTAGTGTAGTGTTGGTCCCGACAAAGAGACTTTTACGTCTCAAAACCGGTAGACCTTAAATCTGGTAGTGGTTTTTACTAAGTTAACTAACATTCTGTTACGTTATATTACAGTTCAATTTTTTTTAAATGGCATGTTCTTCAGCTATTTCTTCGGCTCTTGCTTGTGAGTGACGTTATTTTAAATTAATGTGAGTGAGATGATTATTTATTTTATTCTAAATAATCATCAAATTATGTCAAAAATGATTTAATAATGTTTAGTCATCCTTTCCAAATATATATTGAAAGTTTCAGAGCTCTAGCTGGTCGGGAAGTCGGTGAAAAATCAATTACAAGATTCCACCACAACAAACAATAGACAAAATAGTTGAATATAAGCATGTAAAAACATTTCTTATCTCAAAACTTGCTCTGATAGAGTTATGATATTTCTCAAACAGCTGATTCATGTATAGTTAGTTATGTTCAATTATACTGCTGATAATTAATTAATTAATTAATTAAGATAATCATCTGAATAGCCCTGTTCTTCCTGTTGATAGAAGCTGCGACAAAAGACGCCATCTCGCGCCACCTCCTTCCGTCTCCTCGCCTCTCATTAGTGCGAGCGGCATTAATCTTGTCACTGGTCTACACACTCATTACGAAGCCTCTCCAGCGAGCTCGTGTTAACTCTGATTTCGCAATACCCTTTAATGTACTTCTGTGTGATTGTTGCACATCCACAAAATCTTGAATACTTGAAGTAGTTATTGCAACTTCATAAATATTGCATTACTAGCTGCAACCTGTCAACTTAAATATCTATATTTTAAAATAAAAAAATTTAATATGTACATATATTTTGGACCGGTATAACACGAGACTAAGAAAGTAAAACACTTTTCGTAACGGAATTTCTTAATCATTATGTATTTATTATTAAAAAATATTTATTAAAAGCCACCATTATAATATCAGGTATTAGATCAGCCTAGTGAATGACTTTGGTCGAGACAACCACCAAATTAATTTTTATTGAAATTAAAAATAAATTATATTTTAATAAATATTATTATTAAGTTCTGCACGTCAAGCGTTATTTTAAATGTGACAGCTGTTTCGGCTTCTTAGGCCATTATCAAACAGAGATACTGGTAGTGGTTTGTACTAATTTAACTAACTCTCAGTTATAATGTCTAACCACAAAGTTAATGCTTTAAATATTAATAATATTAATAACTTTATCAAACAGTTGATATATACCACTTGTAATTGACTTATTTATAAGATAAGTTACCTAGACGAAAAAGAATCTTAATAAAGGACTTCGCCGAAAACATCTAATTATCCATAGGGGAAGAGGTGCGCTAAAATCCACAATTGGGAAGAATAAGGATATGGCCATCAAGAGCAAGATGAGGATCTACAAAGCATGCGTAAGACCGAAAATGACATATGGCGTAGAAGCAAGGGCAGACACAATCAGGACAAAACAAATATTGAGGACTTCCGAGATGAAGACACTGAGAATGATAGCAGGCAAGAAGCTGAGAGATCGCGTGAGGAACACTAGAATAAGAAGGATATGTGAGGCCTAAGATATTGTACTATGGAGTAGATAGCGAAGGAGGGAATGGTATGGTCATGTCCAGAGAATGCACAGCACTAGGCTCCCTTATATCGCACTACATAGTCAGCCTCATCCTCAAGAAGGATAGCTGGAAATTTACCTCACTGGAGACGTTATTCTCTGATGAATACATCACATAGGTCTATTAAAAGGCAGAAGAAGAATGAAGGGGTAAATAAAATCTTATAAATAAGTCGATTATACGTGAAATATCCACTGTTTGATAATAGCCTAGTAATCTGAAACAGCTGTCACATTTAAAATAACGCTTAACCTGCAGAAGCTATTAATAATATTTATTTAAAAAAAAATTATTTCATTAAAAATAAACATGGAGTCATACAAACTAAACAGTAAAACCAAAACTAAAAAACCAAATGAATTTCTCAATAAATCTTTTGATCCAAAAATTAATAAATTAAATAAATAAGTGTAAATATTAGCACAGTTTTTAATAATTAAATAGTGCATTACTCTACATTCGTAATTTGTTACCAAAATATACACCCGGATGTATCTAAAATTATTGTCTAGTGTGTGCCTTTATACTGCGTCAACTACCATCCATGGGGTAGTTAGTTACATTAGCCTTAATTAAATCTATTAGCAAACTTTACTATTGTGATGTTTGAACTTCGTGAATACTGTTCGCATACAATGGATGATTGTCACCGAATATAGCCCCGGTGGTTTGATAACTCTTCGGAGTTCATCCATCACGACTTGAGTCCCTCTTTATAACAGCCCTCGACAAATTACGGTCCACGAGCCAAATGTGGCTTGCCAAGTATTTCTATGTGGCTCGTGAAAATTGAAAAACTGTGGTCAATTTAAATGATTCTGGGAAGTTAATGCATCTAGGGAAAGTTAATATTTTTCTTCCTTCTTGTCATGAGTGATGTAAATCGGCTTCAACCAAGTGAAACACAGCTGGTTATCAGGGCTTAAAAACAAATTTTACCAAAATCCGTTAAGCGAATATTTAAAAAATAAAGTTAATCTATTTTTTATTTAATGTATATTATGGATGTCTCACAGAGAAGAAACTGTATTTCATTTTTATTATGGGAAAGTAGGTATAGAAGTCATTTATGGTGTATATCGGACTTACAACCGATCGTATGGTAGGCATAAGTGATTACTTTACACATATGTAACGTTCGCCATTTCCACCATGATAGAATATACCATGTCGTACTAATTTTTGGAAGTTGTATATATTTGAATTATATGTCACACATCACATATGTGTTATAACAACCTTTTATACCGGCCTGTGACAGCCATTTTGCTTCCCCATAAATCCCCACAGATTAATTATTTTTGATATCGTTAATGTCGCTCGATGAGACTCCCACAATTGATTTTTACGGAATTTTTTAGAAAGCAATATACTTTTTTTTGTTTTATTAGTTAAATAAAAAATCCAAACAGATTATTGTAACTAAATGGTAAGCAGAAGGAATTGCGCACTGTACGCCGTATAATAATATGTCACTTCAGAATAACACTAGAGAATGTCCTTCAACTCTATAGGATTATTAACAAGATTTGTAAGACGCCTGGAACAGCCTAGAAGCGACGTTAATCTTCTCGTTCATACTAAAAACGAAAAGAATGTTCTCGAAGATTCGAAACACCAACGTGATGTGTATAAATAGCGGATTCGGGTGGGGGCGCATGAATTTGGTTTCGAGTTTTTACATTTTTTTACGAAAACTACTTATTTGTTACAGTTGCTACAGTTACCATCATGTGTTGTAAGCCAAGCGACAGATAATTAAGTGGAGTGCCAACTTTTGAGCGATAATTGAACAGAAACTTCTCGAAAATATTTCCCAGCGATAACAAAAAGTTTATAGACGAGTGATAAGTATCGAAATAGTGTTAATTCAAGAATATATTTAAATTTAATTCGTGTCAAGTCACTGTATCAATATATTTAAAAAAAAAATCTAATTAATAAATTACTTAATTTTCATTTTTTCATTTGTCTTCTAAAGCCACGACCCGTGACAATATTATTAAAATAAATTGGATGATTTTTTTATATTTTAAAACTAGTAATTACAAAATAATTTAATTAAATAGACCCGTCAAACATCACTGGGGTATTTCTTATTGTAGGTTATGCCCCTGTAAACTCAGATAAAGACGAAGTGAAAGATGAGTTTTGGACGAGTGTAAGAGATGTCATAGACATGAAAAGCGACAGCGAAAGATTGATTTTGGCTGGAGATTTGAATGGGTGGGTTGGAACTCGAAGAGATGGCTTCGAGTCTGCGCTTGGTATATTTGGGGATGGAAGGACGAATGGAAATGGCGATAGTTTGCTTGAAGTATGTTTGGAGTGGAACCTTTTTGTATCCAATACTTTTTTTGAACACAAAGGAATCCACCAATATACATGGGAAAGAGGAATTGAAAGGTCAATGATTGATTTCGTTGTAATTGACTCTAGATTGAGGTCCGCCACTGTTGACACCAGGGTGTTTCGGGGCGCTGAAATTGAAACGGATCACTTTCTTGTAGTATCAAGAGTGAATCTGTTTCATGGGTGGCGATCTAAGAAGAAAACAGTGGTAGCCCCGACTAGGGTCAAAATCGAAAGATTGCAAGAGAAGGATACCAGGGAAAAGTTTGAAAGGAAAACCGCTGAAAGGTTAAATGAGAAATGTATGGAAGAGCTCAATATTGATAGTGCATGGGAACACATCAAAAAGAGCCTGTATGAGTCAGCCAAGGAAGTGTGCGGTGTGACCGTCCAAGGAAGGAAGAAAGGAGATGCATGGTGGGATGACGAGATTAGAGATCTTATAAATGAGAAGAAAAAAGCGTGGTGTAACCTCTTGGCATCAAAGAATGGAGATGTGAATGGATATACGCTAGCAAAGGATTTATATATTGTATGTAAGAAAAAGGTAAAGCACGGAGTGAAAGAAAGAAAGGAGCGTTTGAGGAAGGACGAGGGTCTTAAATTGACTCAGAACTTCCAAGAGAATATCAAGATCTTTTGGAAGGAAGTTAAAAAGTCTCGAAGTGGTACGAAAAGAGGTTGTGTGAATGCTATTATGTCAAAGAATGGAAAGATGCTTAGAAACGAGAATGAAATAAAAGATAGATGGAAGGAATTTTTTGAAGAAATGTATGAGAGTAATGGGAATGTGAGTGAGGACTCCTTTGAGGCGTCCAACGGATTTATGAATAGTGACGACAGTGTGAATGAAATAACTGTGGAAGAAATTAAAAGAGCATTGAAGCACATGAAGAATGGCAAGGCTGTGGGTTATGACAATGTTGCTGCCGAGTACATTAAGGGTGGTGGTCCGGTAATACTCACGTGGCTTCATAGACTCTTCAACCAATGTTTAGAGGGCAGCTACACTCCTAAGGATTGGAGAAGAGCTGTTATCATGCCTCTATACAAAGGAAAAGGGTCGCGAATGGACTGCGCGAATTATCGGGCCATTAGCCTATTGAGCTCTGTTGGCAAACTGTATGCGAGAATTTTGATAGAAAGAGTGAGGATGACAACGAAAGAAAAAGTGTGGGATGTACAAGGAGCCTTCATGAGTGGAAGAGGATGCATGGACCAGATTTTCTCACTGCGCCAGATGACGGAAAAGTTTTTGGCAAAGAACCAAAAACTTTTTTGTGCCTTTGTGGATCTCCAAAAAGCGTATGACAGAGTGATAAGACGAAAGTTATGGAAGGTTTTGTCTGAATATGGGGTGAAGAGTAAACTCATACAGGCAATTGCATCCTGTACGAAGGAAGTAGTGCTTGCGTGAGAATTAATGGGACATTCACATCATGGTTTGATATTACAAAAGGTGTCAAACAGGGATGCGTAATGTCACCATGGCTTTTCAACCTGTATATGGATAATTGTATGAAAGAACTGAAGGATCTAGAAGTTGGAGCGAAAATGGACGGACTCACCATATCCTGTCTGCTATACGCAGACGATGCAGTATTAGTGGCTAACAGTGAAGCTGATCTGCAGTGCTTGGTATCCAGGATGTCCGATGTATGCATGCAGAGTGAACTTTTGATGAATGTCAGCAAATCGAAAGTGATGGTATTTGAGAGAGACGAAAGAGTGACTAAGTGTGATGTAATTATAAACAACGAATGCTTAGAACAAGTGAACGAGTTTGTGTATTTGGGAAGTATGTTTAGTAGAGACGGCAAGGCTGAGAATGATATCGAAAGGAGAGTGACTACGGGAAACAAAGTTAAATGGTGCACTAACTGCATTATGTCCCAATAAGAAATCTGTTCAAAGAAGCAAGACTAGCGGTACATAATGGCGTTTCTAGTGCCAACCCTTATGTATGGAAGGGAGCCTGGAATTGTGCAAAAAGGAATGAAGGTAGACGAATGCGGTTGAAATGCGGTCACTAAGACGCTTGTCTGGAAATCTTTGGTCGATAGAGTGAGAATGAACAAATTAGAAGTTATGCAGATGCTTGCTGTAGTGTGGTAGATAGTAATAAGAAAGGAGTGGCTGAGATGGTTTGGTCCATTTGAACGTATGAACTAGGAAGGATGTAAGAAATATATGAGGCGAATGTTTGAAGGCACAGGAATAGAGGGCGTCCGCGAAAGACCTGGCACGATCAGGTACTACAAGTATTTGAGGATGGCCCTGTTAAAAGCCGCAACAATCGTAGAAAGTGTATGAGAAGATGTATGAATGTGGCCGAAGCAAAAGTGGTGTGCCAGGATAGAAGAGTGTGGCGTTCAATCCTCTCTGCCTACCCCTGCAGGGAAACGGCGTGATGGTTAGTTAGTTAGTTAGTTAGTTAGTCAAACATCTTATTAGATGTTTGTATGCAGGTACATCCATACAATCGAAGATTTATTATTAGGTGATTTATTTTTAAACTTGGAAATAACATATTCCAATGTTCTCGATCCTTATTTGTTGGTGATTTTAGGAATTGTTTATCTTGAATTAACTAAATCTATTTTATTTATTTCATGTAAGACTAATATATTAAAGATTTGTTATTGTAACGAGGCTAAAAAAGAATCACGCACTTCTGTCAAAGTTACAGTTGTTTGAAATTGGCACAATACTACCGAACGATCTGACCGATAGTGACGTCTGCAACTTTTCAGAAAAATCTGTAATTTACGAGTACTTGTCAGTAAATACTGGAAACTTCTGGATAACAGCATAAGCCATATAAATACGACACACGAGAGTAAGGTGTGAGCTATTTTCCGTGCGCTTTAACAGCGATAATACAGCGAAGGTAGCCGCGGGTGGCGGGTCATGCCGGCCAAGCGAGCGGTAGCGGCGAGTCGCCAGTGGTACCAAGCGAGCAGTAATTCGACAGTGATTCTAGAAAGATCTTACGTAGCAAATTAAACCGAAGCGAAATTAATAAGTGCGGAAATTGATTGAATATTCTAGTGAAAAGTGAATAAAGTCTTAAAGCGAATACAAAGTGTCTACTTACGAGTGATAAATTGCGAAACAGTTTAATTTAAGAATAGGGTTACATTTAATAGCGATAAGTGACCTTGTACGTTAGTTTAATTAATTAATTGGTATTCAATAAATCCTGTATTAAATCCTAGCGTTTTCATTTATTCTTCCTGAAGCCACGACACGAGACATTATTATAAACAATTTCCTTTCATTATCAGAAACAACAACCATCCTTGCACCGAAATAACACTAACGTAAAAGTAAAACAATTTTTAATTATGTCTCAATGCAAAAAAAATTGATTTACTTAATATTGTGACCCCATGATCTGTTTCTATATCTGCAGACTGAATCCAAAAGAATAAATTATTTGTAATGTAGGCTTTGGATTGACGTAGTGATTATTTTAAAATCTATCTAATAATAACTTGATTATCGAAAATCCTATATACTGGCAAGTTCTACCAATCAACCAATACAGTAAAATGGTATGAACCAAAATCATTCTTATTATTTTATTATCTTATTATTTTAAACTTCCAACGTTACGAGATGATTCTAATAATATAATTAATTACTTAATTACTCAAAACATGAAGAATTCATCAGGTTCTATCCAACAATACCTTTGTCCTTATCCAATTAGGAGGAAGGACGTGTTTGTGGTTATCCTCAATTCAATTAATGACAGAAGCAAAACTATATTTGTACGCCTTTTATTATTTTTACTGGCCATAGCCCGTCAAAAAGGTTCTTTAATTATATATTTCGGCCGTCAGTTACAGCTGTGAAAATAGCGTAGAATAGCGTAGCGTCTTGATAACGTGAGTGAAAACATTAATAAATAAAGAATTATGATTTTTTTGCTTCTTATACCCGATTCTGGCCTCTAATTATTTTTTTTGTTTATAAAAACTATATAAAGAAAGAAATTCTGGCGATTTTTCACTTATATACACTGTTCTATAGAACTACCTCAAATTATTCCTCATTATTATTTGAGCCATCTCGTCGCGTCAGTAACGGATATTTTTCCGTAGAGAATAATACTTTTTTGTACCTCATTTTATACATTTCATCATTATTAGCTCACTCGTAGCCCAGTGAGCAAGACATTAGCCTCTCACATTGAGGACTCTGTGTATAGGACAAAGGTGATACAATTCTTTACATCTCAACAAAATGGAAATGGACAATAATTTTTTCTGTATTATTATTTTACCTTTTAACTGTTAATATTTGTAACTTTAACTGTATTATTATTTTATCTGTCTTACGTTTTTCTGTATTATTATTTAACCTTTTAACTATTATTATTTGTACCTTTTAACTGTATTATTATTTTATCTGACATGTTATTTTTAAAAATTTGTAAAAGCCCAAAAGAGCGTTAAATACATAAATAAATAAATAAAAAATAAAAATTCCGGGTACGATTCCCGGTGAGGTCACATTAAAAATATGTGATTATATATATATATATATATATATATATATATATTGCATCAGCCGTATCTGGGAAAGTTGACCAGAGATTGTACTTCCCGATTTCCATTGCCCAATTGTTTCCGTTGTCTAGATTTGCTGACCTAAGTACTTCCAGTCATGAACCAGACATTCGGTCAGCGATAATATTTCCCGACTGGAAGAGGAACGGACAAAGAGTCAGCAGGCTAAATAAAATGGCAGCCCTCATCAGTTAACCAGAGATTGTACTTCCCGATTTCCATTGCCCAATTGTTTCCGTTGTCTAGATTTGCTGACCTAAGTACTTCCAGTCATGAACCAGACATTCGGTCAGCGATAATATTTCCCGACTGGAAGAGGAACGGACAAAGAGTCAGCAGGCTAAATAAAATGGCAGCCCTCATCAGTTGACCAGAGATTGTACTTCCCGATTTCCATTGCCCAATTGTTTCCGTTGTCTAGATTTGCTGACCTAAGTACTTCCAGTCATGAACCAGACATTCGGTCAGCGATAATATTTCCCGACTGGAAGAGGAACGGACAAAGAGTCAGCAGGCTAAATAAAATGGCAGCCCTCATCAGTTAACCAGAGATTGTACTTCCCGATTTCCATTGCCCAATTGTTTCCGTTGTCTAGATTTGCTGACCTAAGTACTTCCAGTCATGAACCAGACATTCGGTCAGCGATAATATTTCCCGACTGGAAGAGGAACGGACAAAGAGTCAGCAGGCTAAATAAAATGGCAGCCCTCATCAGTTAATCTGTCAGCCATTTCGTTACTCCGGTTTTGCTTGCTTACTTGCACTCTTTCACTGGGTGCTGGAGCTTAATTCCGGAGGAAAAAACATTGCTATTTCATTCCTACAAGAGTAGCTTATTAGTCTTGTGGTTATGACTCTCTTCTCGTGATCCAAAAGTCGCAGGTTCAAACCTCACTCCAAACCAGCAAGTAAGTTCTATTTTCATAGCACAAGCGCTTAGCTTAATTTGAAAATAGTAAGAATATTATTGTGACACGTAATCCGTGTTCGCATCTCTATTTAAAAAAAGAAACCTTCCCTAAGATATACGATTATGTGTATTCGTTTTTATTAATGCCCCAAATTTAACATGTTAAATGGCACAAATCACTCTTTGAGGGGAGATTGTCTACTTATTGAAAGAAGAAGAGTTAAAAATATATATATTTTTAATAGAATT
This sequence comes from Agrypnia vestita, assembly GCA_016648135.1. Lineage (NCBI taxonomy): Eukaryota > Metazoa > Arthropoda > Insecta > Trichoptera > Phryganeidae > Agrypnia > Agrypnia vestita. The sequence goes on along the minus strand of JADDOH010004030.1, from coordinate 90,920 downwards.
CGCTTTATACAATAAAAATTTTCACTAGTAAAGACACCAAAATGTCTACATGTGGCCACTCTCTCGTTCAAAAATTAATTTGTTTACTTGAATATTGAAGTAATGGATGGTTATCAAAACCGGTAGATGTAAAGTTACTTCAAGTTGTTTATACAAAGTTCTTAATTAATTCAAATTAATAATTATGTCCAGAGTTAACATTTTAAACATCAAAAATATGTTATTATGAACTTATTGTGAAGTTGCAATTTCTCAGAACAAAGTTCTGTGAAATTTGAAACCAAATATAAATGTAATGTAATAATTAATTAATAAGATAATATATGTATTTCAATTAATTAATGAGACATACAGATAAGGTCGATGTATATAATTGTTAACATTGTAACATACCTGCCCGGAAAGCTAGGTGTTCTGAATTCGAATCCCAGTAACAGCCAAGATATTTTTTCATTGAATCGATTTTTCTGCATATCTTTCTAACTGATTAATAAATCTGGTATCAAAAATATGATTGAAATTTTTCACCTACCTACCGTAATTATTAAAGTTTTAATTTTAGTACATAGTTTCTCGGTAGGCTTACCTTACTCCATGGCAAGAAAAATGTTAAATAAAACCACGCACGTAGTTCTACAGCAGCAAAAGCAGTAACACCAAAAATTGCAAACAGAATTATGGCGAAATTGGCTTAAAACTTTGAAATGATCTTGGAGGGTAATCACAGGTACATCCCGTCGTTAATTTCGCTATCAGCTTGTGCCAAAGTAGCGATTTAATACCTCCTTTGATTGACGAATCTAATAAGGCTAAGCCGCCCTCATGAAAATGAAGAATCACTTTGTAGGTTCAGCCCGAGCGCTGTGACTTAAAAGGCCCGTAAAAGGGATGATTGAGAAGTTAATTTTCTCGCCATGGGGTTGTTAAACGAACATAAAAATAAACATCAAAGCACTGCACTTACACCGGAGCCGTTCGTAAAATCAAAATGGCAGTTTAATCGATAATTTATTTACAAAGATAAACATGCTCTAACCACCGATAGAGGTACTGTTTATTTCTCGAGTTAGTGGTTGTTGTTGTTTTAAAATTCAATCTATAAATAATAAAATAAATACGAGAAAAATTGTTATAGGGATTTACAGAAAAAAATATATGTAGCGTAACATCTAGCAAGAAATAAAAAAGGTAGATGGTAGCAAGAATGTGTTTTCTTTTAGATGATTCGTGATTAACAGAATGCGATTATAATATAAATGATACATGAAAGGTGAGGTTACAGAGCAAAATGCGTATAAAATGTTTCTATGGTCAAAGGAGTGGCTTTAGAACGCGGGCGGAAGGTACATGAGACCACCCAAACGATGCGTTTAGAAAAACCGTCCTACGTATCATATCATTCTACATATCAATGACTGATGTGACAAAAAATGATTATTGATTAAAATTAAGTACTTTTTATTTTTTTGTTGTTTATTGCGTTGACTTTGTGGTTAGACATGATAATTAGTACTTTTATATGAAATTTTAATATCGAAATAATGCTACCGAACTTCAAAAGCAAGACAAAAATTATCTACACTTTCCGTTCTAAAATTTATTTACACAAAGGTAAGGTTTCAATATTTACATCATTTTTCTACATAGTCACCTCTCTTGTTAACAAGAGAGGTGACTATGTAGAAAAAAGTACGTTATACTTGGTACAACAATACGTGAACTTTAGTATTTCTTCCAAGCAGAAGGTTTTCGATTAGTCGCAAAGCCATTTTTACACCACTTCTTGCACGTTGGAGAATTCGCCAATCTTTAAGGAAGTCAAGCTCATTGTGGGCGACTTAATGGGCAGAATGAGTAGTATCCAAAGAAGACGCTGTCTTGCCGATGGCAACTAGCTTGTTCTTGCCTCAACTTGCCGAATCTTGTGTCCATAGTGGAGACTGGCGGGCGTCCTGCTATCTCTTCTTGCCTTACTACTGTCATCATCCACTCCTCACCCATACGTTCCTCATGATTTAACCATCCCAACGATCCTTTCTTCATTCTATCTTCTACGCTACAGCTAGCATTGCATTCACTTATGATATTTTCATTCCTCACTCTATGCTGTGGGGAATGAAACTCTCACACATAAATCAAATAGGTACTAAAAGACAATCCTGTTCAATGTTTCAGTAATCGAGGAGCACGCATGAGAAAATTTATGAATGTAGTCGAAGCAAGAGAGGATAGAAGAGTGTTGCATTCTATCCTCTTTGCCCACTCCTGCAAAAAAACGGCTTGATGGTTAGTTAGTTAAGCAATCAAGATATATTATAGATGTCTCACAGAGACAAAGCTATTTAATTGACTTAAATGATTACCATACACAACGTTACATTCACGATTCTTTCCATGATCGACTAACACATCTATTACATTTTTTAAAGTTGTATATATCGCCATCTACTGTTAAAATTCGTAATTTCCAATAAAAATTATATAGATGTTGCCGCTGGTAGATCTCATTTAATTTAAGAAAGACAATCGAATTAGTATGTGTAAGCCGTGCGTACAACGCACATTGTTTCGTTGCGTTGGTGTATTGGGCGTAGTGTTTGCGAAGTTTACGGATACGCCCCTCTCCTATTACTTAACACGATGAAACTATGCGCGTATTACGCACTGTACCCAAAATCAACACAACGAAACAATGTGCCTCGTATGCATGGCTTACACATACTAATTCGATCGTCTTTCTTAAATGGAACGAGGTATACAAGAAATCTTAAATTTTTGGTTATAGTATGGTGTAATTTTTTTTTATGACGATCCCCGGCGACTAAATCCAGTAATTGTGTTTTAAATAATTTAATGTTTATTCAATATTTAAAAATATTTTAAAGTTAGTTATATTTTTTCTTAAATGAAATTTAACAAACAAAATGTGATTTATTTTTGATTATTTTTTAATGACTTTTTTCTTGGCGAAGAAAACGATAATTTAAAAAAAGGTTCAAGATGCGATTTCAATGAGAATGGAACGCAAACCAATAAGAAAACTGATACCCTTTAGGATAAAAAAAACATTTTCAATTTAGTATGATCTCAATATTAATATATTTTCATTGAACCATTTGAATTCCATCTTATTTATGCCAACATCCATCTGGTGACCACAATTTCTTAGTAAACCACCTCATCAGCGGGACCGTAAAGTGGTTTATATCTTGTGACGGGGGATATTTTCTCCGTGTTTACTTAGCCCTTTCGGGATTGTGAGGAAACAGCTCCTGTCACGAAACGATTTATTATGTAGAAGACCAAGATCATTGATAGCCCTTCAGAGAAATAAATAGAACCTTCTTAGATATACAAAGCAAATAGGGCGTTTACAAATGTGACAAAGAATATATTTTAGATTATTTATTCATTTCTTAATCTTGTTTTCATAAAATATTCCGAAATTACTTATAATAACTTATTATTTATTTGGTTAAAGCATAATCATCCAATTATTCGCCGTTCTTTAAAAAGAATATATTATAACGCAACCAAAAAAGAAAACAAGATCATATATGCGGGTATCCTTAGAGTATATACACTCTAGTGGGTATAAATGCAAAGGCAGCAATATCCAAAAAATTAAAAAAATGTTTTCAATGCAGTCACCGAATACTACTAATTTAAAATGTGCTGAATTCTAGATTTTATGTATTGTCACGTGTTGTGGCCAGGGAGGAATAAATGAAAACGCTGGAAATTTATTTGAGATTTATTAATAACTGATTCATTAGAGCTATTCAATGTACATACACTTAACACTATTAATATAACGCTAGTAAAAAAGGTCGCCACAAAAAACCCTTTTTTTAAACTGGATAATATATAGCCTATAACCATCCTGATATTCCATTCTAAATATTGGAGAAAGAATTTTTTAAATCGAATTAATAGTTTCGGAGATTACCTCCTACATCCAAACCTACAAATTCACAAACTTTACCTCTTTATATATTAGTATAGAAGTATAGACTTGCTGTGCCCGCGTTGCTTCGTACGCGTAGATTTTCAGTAACTTTTAGTCATATTTTATATTTTTTTTATTAACCTTAGCATATAGATAACTTCTTGACTTCTTCATAGAACATTTTGAGATATACATTTAAATATCAATTGCCGTTAAGGCAGCGTCCATAAAAAAAGCATCGCTCGACCATTTTTTCGTCGACTTGTAAAATATGTCACAACCAAAAGCTCTTTTATTTTAAATGAGATAATATGTAACTTGTGTTCACTCAGAAAGTCCATTCTAAATATTAGGTCCTTACATATGAAATTGGCGTTTAGTATGGGAGGAACATAAAGCCGATTTTTTTTTATTAAAATATATTTATTTAATCAAAGTATGTACCATTGCTATCTATGCACTTTTGCCATCTCATAGGTAGTTCATCGATCCCTTTACTAAAAAAACCATTCGGACGGGAATCAATAAAATCTTAGAAGGCGGTTTGGACTGCCCCATCGGAGTTGAATTTTTTCCTTTGCAAGAAGTTATCCAAATTTCGAAAAAAATGTTAATCTGTTGGGGCAAGGTCCGGAGAGTACGGTGGATGTCTTAGACATTCCAATTGAAGCTCCTCTAATTTGGTAGCCGTCTGTTGTGCAGTGTGTGGTCTAGCGTTATCATGAAGCAGCAGTGGCCTAGAGCGATTAACCAGCCTCGGTTGTTTAGCAGCTAGCTTTTCCATCATGGTTTGCAGTTGCTGACAATAGACATCTGCCGTAATCGTCTGGCCAGATTTAAGAAAGCTGTAGTGAACGACACCAGCACTAGTCCACCAAACGCTCACAAGTAACTTTTTTGGAGTCAATTTTCGCTTGGGGCATGGTTTGGCTGGTTCGGCAGGGTTCAGCCATTGCGATGAGCGCTTCCGATTATCGTACAGGATCCACTTTTCATCACAGGTAATGATTCGATTTAAAATCCCTTCATTATTGTGCCGGTTGAGTAATGCAACGCAGCAGTCAACGCGCGTTTGTTGATTTGCTTCACTCAATTCGTGAGGTACCCACCTTTCAAGCTTTTTCACCTTACCAATTTGCTTCAAGTGGATTAAAACAGTTTTATCACTAACACCGCAGCCTGCAGCTAACTCGGATGTGGTTTGCGATGGATCCGCTTCCACAATAGCTTTCAATTCTTCATTATCAACTTTGGTCTCCGGCCGTCCACGGGGCTTGTTCTGCAGGTCGAAATTTCCAGAACGAAAACGTTGGAACCAAAAACGCACTGTGTTTTCTTTTGCGGCACCGTCGCCATACACATCAGTAATCCTTCGAGCCGTTTCTGCAGCATTGGTGCCACGGTGGAACTCGTACTCGTAAATAACGCGATATTTCAAGTTTTTCATTTTGTAAACTGAGTGACGCAAAGAAAAAAACAATTGAGGAAAAAACAAATGAATTATAATTTTCAAAACACAAATACATGAGTAAATAGCTGTACAAATTTGGATTTGGAATTCCTAACCAAAGAGAAGATATTTGAGATCAAATTTGCCAGTACGGCAAAACGTCAATTTCATATGTAAGGACCTAATATTAATAAAATAAAAATTTGAAATCGGAAAATTTTTTCGTCGTCTTTAGTTGTAGAATAGGTCATCACCCAAAGCCTTCTTGTTTTAAACGAGATAATATGTAACTTATGTTCATTCTGAAAGTCCATTCTAAATATTGATAAAAAAAATTAAATCGAATGAGTGGTTTCGGAGGTTACCGCATATATCAAAACTTACAAACTTTACTTACTTTTCAAAGAATACTGCTTAATATTCCATTTTAAAAATATAGAGATGTCATTAACAGCTCCAAAATCTATGTATTCTATGTCACGGGAAGGACGATAGATGTCTCTACCATAAAATATTCGAATATATAAAAGAAACTGATAATAAAAAACATACATACAACTAAAATAGCTTCGTCTCTGTGATGCTTCCATAATTAATAATTATATATTGGAACAAATTTGTAATTAACAAGCATTAATATAAATACAAAATTATTTAAATTGTAAGATCGATAGTACCCTCACAAGACGACACGCGTCTCAAGTAAAATAAATGAGTATAATCAAAAACAAGTCAATTATTTTCGTACATTTTGATATTTAATATAGACATGGTGTATGTGGACTACTCCTAATACTGAAACGAGTCTAGACGACAAAATATCCCAGACACGTAAATATTTATTTTACAAATTTTTGAAATGAAAAATAATCACACAGATAGATAAAAACAAACTTCGTAGACAAGCTTTCAACGCGAAACTCATTTTTCTAGGTTTTCTTACGCTGTTGTCTTTTGGGTAATATCTTTTTAATTGGATGACAAACAAGAAATTATTGAGATTAGAAAAAAGTAATAAAAGATAATGTTCAAACAAACCTTGTAATAATTAAAGCAGAAACTATTTAAAGACTGTGTGAGTAGATGCCTACCCCTGATTTAACTATAGAACAAAAGTGGCGTACAAAAGGCGTGGACTTAGGTTGTGCTGCTAATATTGACGCTGCAAGTTAAATGAAACAGAATTCTTACTAGAGGTTTCATTTAAATGAAAGAAGTACAAGAAGTATCTCAGAAGCGTGTTTTTCTTAAGAACTATCTGTTTGTACCCGGTTAAGGATAAAGTTGAAAATAAATTAATGGGAGAAACAAAGGTTCCATTATTTTGCAAAGTCTCTAATTAAAACAATGTTTCCATTTAATCAAGGCTGGGATGGATACGATGTCGAGGGAAGAAACGTGGCATATTTTTTCCGTCGGGAATATGTATGCAAAATTTGAGTCAAGTCGGTCAACCAGTATAGATTTATACAGAGAATATATCAGGGGCGAGGGTGGGGCAGAGAGGGAAGGGGAATTTTGCCAATATTACCCAGCAAGTCCTGATGAATAAGTTTGCAAATGTTGAGTCCGATCGGTCGAACGGTACACATTTGCATTAAAAATATATCAAGTCAGGAAGAGGTAAAGGGAGAGAGGAAAAATGTCAAAACGTCTCCTATTTTACTCGCCGGATCCTAAAGAATACGTTTCCAAATTTTGAGTCCGGTCGGTCGAATGGTACAGATTTGCATTAAAAATATATCAGGGGAAGGGAAAGGGGTAAATGGGGAGGAGTGAAATGTCGCCTATGTTACCCGTCGGGTGAGTATACACGTACAGTCGTACAGTATGTATTTTGCTTACGTATATGGGTATAAGTATGCAAAATTTGAGTCTGAACAGACAGACATTGAGTTTTATAGGTATAAGATATACATGTGTGAGTTAATTTACGTCCTTGAAAAATATAAATATTATGATTTTCGTATGTATTATTACATTAAATTACCTTTAACTACAAGAACATAAATTATATTTCTTGGTAAATTATTTTCATTACAAGAAGAGGGTAAAAAAAATATTTTATTTTACTTTTTTATTATTTAAATTGAAGAGAAAAAAACATGTTGATAATACAAGCGAAAAAATGATTATGTCAACCCTCATATTTAGCGAGTCTGCAGCATGCACTCATATAAACTAGAAATACACCTTAAAAAAAGAAATCATTAAAAAAACACTCAAAATAGTCATAAAAGATCAAATTCATAAGGCAGATATACACAAAAGCAAGTTTTCGTACAAAATATATTGGAACCCATACATCCGTCTACAATTTATTTTTAAGTATATTATAATATACGCTGTTTTACAATACGTTTTGTTTAAGCGAAGACGTGTACTCAGAGCACCGTGTGGCGTTAAAGATAATACAAATTCAATAAGTAAAAACTACTTAATTAAGACAATAAAAAATGAAATAATTTGAGCTAGAAAAATACAATAAATAATAGACAAACGTAAAAATAGAAGATAAGTATATTTGACTTTTGTATGTGTATAATGTACGTGCTTTAAATACATCAACAGGGCTATATTGATTGCCTTGGTGGTGCAATCTATGTAAGGTGAACTTATAATACATATTTTCATTGGGGGCGTAGTCACCATCAACGATAACTGGTTTCTGTTTGTTCGAAAAACAGTCGATTCCACGGGCGCAGTGTCCAGTGTCCTAGTCATCCTACTGCGCAGCTGGCAGAAGGGCCTATTCATCAAACTCCGTCCCTTTCCTAACTTGTCGTCGTCACGAGAAGTTACGTTTAGTTGGTTACTTCCGCTAGATGGCTCTAATTAACATGTTAACATGGAAACTGAATTACTCGAGCTTGCGCCTACATACTATAACAATGGTATAGTTGTTCCCCGAAAGAAAAAGTTTAGGGTTCAAATTACTTCAAAGTCAGTGAAAACCAAATATTCTATCGCTTGATAATTTTTTCCGAATTGATTATTTTGTTTTAAATATCTTACCACTTTTTTTCAAAAGTTGCAACTTTAAAATTAAAATGTGTTTTCTTAAAAATAAATTAATATTTTAGTCGAATTGGAGATATTCTAGATTCAATATTTGCCAATTCTTGGACTAGTTCTATTTCTGCTGATAAAAGAAAATCACGAAAATGAAATTTACAAAAAGGTAGTTGATCATGACAGAAACACAACAAATATTAACAATACCAAGAATAAGAAACAAATGTGGTCTGAGGACACTGAGAAATATTGATGATGAAAAATTTCAATGTTCTTAAACAAAATACAAAGTACCTTTCCCTCAGACCTAAAACTCCAAAATCAGTGTCAGAACTTAAAAAGTGGTTAACAGAAAACGACATAAGTTATATATGAACGATATTAATATTGAAATTATGTGAAGTGTTTAATTATGATTATGACAATGAATAATTAGTTATGTATGTATTTATATATATTTATCTTTCCTTAATTTTTGCTATATATATACTTTTAATTTGCTATTTTCTTTATTTATTGCTCTTTTCCTTTTGTACTGAAAAGTTATTTAATGTTGTTTTTTGACTTAATTGTTTTCTTTTTTTATCTTTTATGTTTATAAAGTGAATAATATTTGTAATAGTGTAACTTTCAATTGTAAAAATGAACCTACAGACAAACGTCTTTTTAGACGTTTTGTGGGACTAGATATTATAAAATCTAAAGAAAATAAATAGAAAAAAATAGATTGATTTATCCCGCTGTCACCTTTATATAACTCAAAAACCCAAAGATTTTTAGTATATTATGATATATTTTAAAATAGAATATTCGTCGATGTACCATTAACTGTGAGATAGGGTGTTACTAATGAAAAAGCGTAATTAGTCTAAGACTAATTTATTCAAATATCTTAGAGAAAAGCCTAGCTAGAACGTCGACCGGTGTTTCTACCGGTAAATTTTCTACCACGTCTATCTGGAGAGAAAGTGAGAAGACCTGTCTCCCGTCCCGCCTTGTAACAAAAGCGTGAAATTTTACGTTATTTTAAATGATTAACATAGAGTACGAAAAGTTCCGGATTTGTTCCCGGGAGAACCCAAATATTTTTTCAGTGGGTCAATTCTTTGTGCATTCCAATTGAATGAAAAAATTTAAAAAATAATTCAATAAATTTAAAAAATCCATAACTTTCCATTTTCTTGAAACGTTTATTATAGCTTTTGCATATTTAGATTTTATTGTTTAATAATAATAATATTTTTATATTTATATAGCGCCTTTTAATGGCGTAGATCATCCCAAGGGCGCTATGTAAGTATTCAGTAGTTAACTGACTTTGTAAAGGGTAAACTTACGAGGTGACACATTTTCCTTCATTCATGCACACACGCACATACATAGACACCACACACATGCACACTGACATTTTCACGATAATATCCTCGCTAATTAAAACTCATAGACAATTCTTTGCTTTTGCGCCATCTTGTATTACCTACTCCTGTAAAATTAAAGTCGTTTCTTGTAATTGGTCAAGGGATGACGATGACATGAGCCCCGATAAGTAAAAGTCATAGACAATTCGTTAATAATGATTGCTTTTGCGCCACCTTGTATATTGTACCTACTCCTGTAAAATTAAAGTTGTTTCTTGTAATTGGTCAAGGGATGACGATGACATAAGCCCCGATAAGTAAAAGTTATAGATAATTCTCTAAGAGTGATTGCATTTGCGCCACCTTGTATATTGTACCTACTCCAGTAAAATTAAAGTTATTTCTTTTAATTGGCCAAAGACTCCGTCAAGTTATATCATTGATATTGAAAGTTACTGCATATAAGTAGTGTTTACTAATATTGTAACGATTACTGGCTGCAAGAAAAGTTATTGAAGAAAAATATCAATTAAAATGTTTTAATTTAGATTTATTTAATTTCTTATTTTGGCGCATTTAGGGTAGAATTTTTACTGTAACGAAAGTCGTGCACACGGCACGTGGCGGAAATGCGAGACCATGAATTCAGTTGTGAAAGTGAAATTTTAGTATGCAACAACTTGCGCACCAGAAGTTAACCGTCAAATAAACTAAAATGTATTGTGTATATTTAATGCATCGTCTATGGTTGTTGAGCAATTGTCAAAAATTGTTCACTTGAAATAAGTGTCATAGTAACATATTGTTGTTGTTGTAGCCGGGCCTCGTGATCGAAGATCCCCTCGCCATTCTGACTTAGTTGTTGCTGCGTCTCTCATGAGCTTTGTGTTGGGAAAATAGCCCTATTCGAGAGGCGCACTCTCTCCCGCATACTTCACAAAGGAAGCGGTCAGGTTGCGTTGGTCGGTCCCGTTGACGCATGGTTGCGGTTCTCTACTCATTTTTTTGTCGTCCATTACACCATCAGCCCGAGAGCAAACTCTCCTCCAGTTCACATGATCTTGTGCCAGCTGCTCCCAATTCTCGGGTGCTCCACGTAGGCTCAGCGATTCTCGGAGATAATCTTTATACCTTTTCTTCTATCCTCCGGCCTTTCGCTTGCCCACTATCTCCCTATATAAGACCCGCTTCAGAAGTCTGTGATCGCCCACGCGTAACACATGTCCCGTCCATCTCAATAATGTATCGTCGTATCGAGTACCAATCATAAAGATGTTCAATTCAAAAGCTGACGATCATCGGTTATTGAATTGAAAATTAGAACTCTTTGTTGAATTACGATTTTAGCTGTATAATCGAAATGGCAAAAATGGGCATCTTGTATAGATTTCTGCATTTCATGTTATTGTGAATGTTTGACTGCGTTCAGCTGCGTTTGACAGAATGTCATCAGTTTGGAAATGTCCGCTGGTAAAACTTGTAATTACAATGCCATTCTTAGCATCAGTTTTCCAACAATGGAGACAAAAACGTCTCAGAAGAAGTCACTATGGTTGTGGCAATGTAAGGCGTTCTAGTGCCAACCCTAATGTATGGAAGTGAAGCCTAGAATTGGCAAAAGAGGAATGAAAGTAGACTGAATGCGGTAGAAATGCGATCACTAAGACGCTTGTGTGGAAAATCTTTGGTCGGTAGAGTAAGGAATGAACAAATTAGACGTGAATGCAATGCTTGCTGTAGTTTGGTAGATAGAATAAAGAAAGGAGTGCTGAGATAGTTTGGTCATGTGGAACGTATGAACGAGCAAAGGATGGTTAAGAAAATATATGAGGCGAGTATTGAAGGCAACAGAAATAGAAGGCGTCCGCGAAAGACCTGGCACGATCAGATACAACAAGTGTTTGAGGATGGCCCCGTTAAAAGCCGCAACAACCGTGGAACTTGTATGAGAAGATGTATGAATGTGGCCGAAGCAAAAGTGGTGTGCCAGGATAGAAGAGTGTGGCTGCGGGGAAACGGCGTGATGATTAGTTAGTCAGTTTTTATTTTAATAGATGCTTTTTTATGTGAGTCAAAGAAATATAACTTCTAACGCGTGTACATAAGTACATACACCAACTTTTTTGATTTTATAGAGTACACGCCCCCGCCACAGACTGGGGTGGCTGTTCGCTTATTGAACTTACTGAGCACACGCTGTTATCTCTGCTCCTCTGGCGCATCGCGTCCACTTTGTCAACAAAATTCTGTTTAATTTCGGCGCCCGTCGAGAAGTTTCGTCCTCACGATGTGCTGCGGTTAATTTGTGGTTGATTAAATTTATATTTTCGCATTTAAATATTGAGTGGTAATAATATTTCCAGGGGCGTGTACTGATGACAGGCAAACCCGGTCCCGCTCCGGCCGCGAGAGCTCATATGAATTTTGATTGGATATTATGAAAATTTTGCCATCGATATGCGCCAGGCACGCCGCTCTGTACATTCCCTCGTGAGGTGTGTGCGTAGGTACTTACTGACGTAAAAATGTTAGGTAACTTGCAAAGCGGTCATTTTATAAAGGGACAATATTATTTGATCCTCTGAAATCTAATCGATCTATTGTAAATCTGCAATTTAAAAAAAAAATATATCTTTATATTAATTATTGCGTCTATATTAGTTGATCTACGGATAAATTATAAATGAACTGCGTTCAAGGTAACAAGATAATTATGTTTAAGCATACTCAATTAATATTTGGTATTCAAAAATAATATTTGGTCTTCTTTTTTAATTATTATCGTAAACCTAAGGCTGTTTTAAGCAATTTAAGAGATAAAAAAATAGTTGAACTAATTAACTTTGTTTATCACCACTAAAATTTATTTGGTAAAACCAACCGGTTTCGGAAACGACGTTCCTTCATCAGGGTATATTTAATACTTCTATTAAGTTGAATTAATTAATTTAATTATATTATATAATTAATTTAATTAAATTAAATTACTACTAGTATTAAATATACCCTGACAAAGGAACGTCGTTTCCGAAACCGGTTGGTTTTATCAAATAAATTTTAGTGGTGATAAACAAAGTTAATTAGTTTCATTATATTCATAATGAATAACCACAAAGTTATAGCAAAATACAACAGGATAAAAAAATAAAATTTTGAATTAATAAATTATATAACATTTCAGTCCACTTCACCAATCAAGCTTTTTGGGGAAAAAAATACCCTTCCCCAACCCGCGTCCCCCTGACCTACCCGATTAGATTGATAAATTTTGTATTTAAGTTAATTATTATCTATACCTGATGAAAGAGAGGTACTGCTCCTCTCGAAACTATAGTAGTAATTTAATAACTCATATTGCATGTGTTTTACAAAGTAAAGTAAAACATATTTTAAATTATAATGTTGCACCACGAAGTATCTGCCAAATCTTTCAATGAAAATAAAAAAGTGTTTTAGTTAAATTGAATTATAAAAAAAGTGTCGAAATTCATTATGCCTAATGCTCATTTCTCTTAGTTTAGGGGCCATATAAGTAACTATCAAATATAATTTCTACATCTCAAACATTTTTTCGTAGCTCTAAACAGATTACAATATCGATAGATTTGATTTATTTTATGTCTCGGAGAAAAACGATTAATCATTAAAAAAGATGACTGCTTTGATTTTTTTTCTTGCTGTTTTTGCAAAATTTAAATGATCATTTAAATATATGCCTTTTATAAATTGCTCGCAACGGTTATGCAATCATCATATAACTTGTTTTACATATCACTAAACAATAGTGTTGATCTTACTTTAATAATGCGGTCACTAAGGCGTTTGTGTGACAAATCTTGATAGCCGTCGTGATAAATTCGATAGTGATTAAAGTCGATAGAGTGAGAAATGAACAAATAAGATGTTAATTTAATGCTGGCTGTAGAATGATAGATCAAATGAAGGATCGCTGGGATAGTTTGGTCGTGTGGAACGTATGAGCGAGGAAAGGATAGCAGCAGGAATAGAGGGCATCCACGAAAGACCGGTCAGATCAGATGCTATAAATATTAGAAGATAGCCCTGTTAAAAGCCTCTAGATGCAGAAGAAAATAGTGTTTTATCCTTTCTGCCATCCCCTGCAGTGAAACGGCTTAATAGTTAGTTACTTTTGTAATACGTACTAATTTAATTTAGTAGACCGTTTTTCGCGACCTTTTTTATTGTGACGTTTAATTGACATTTTTCACAGTAATTTTTAATTTTAAAAATTTAAATGCGCATCGGAAACCATACACATACACGCCACATAATGCTGTACCACTACGTGAAAGGGTGAAAATCTGCTGATTCGTTTCGCGATCTCAACAATCTTTTCGGCAGTAGAGCCATTAGCGAAACGCCATGCCGAAAGTGGTTTGTTCGCTTCGAAGCTGGTGATGCCAGTCAGGACAGGGTCAATCTTCGAATTTTGCCGATCGATCCCTTGTGGTAAGTGTGGGGGTGGGCAAAAGTTGCACCACTAGAACACTGGACACTGAATCGACCGTCTTCCGATGCGATCTGTTTTCCGAGGTGATCTGTGTCTGAATTGGGAAGCAGTAGTTATTATCATTAATGGTGACTACGTCCCAAAACGATAATATGTTTTGAATTTGTTTTCTGTTTTGTCTGGAGCTTAATTTTTTAAACCGGCAGATAATTATGCATCAACTTAAAAATAAACGTTCATTTGTCTTCATTTAGTGCTTGTCTGGTTATGCAATTTAAGCGATCAATTTGTTAAAGTACTTCCTGACATTGCCTTTGATTATCCAGTCAGAATTTTCTTCTGGATCTATTTGGAATAAATTATAAAAGTCTCACAGAGACGAAGCTAATTTATATATGAGAAAAGTTGATGGAAGTCACTTTTACTATGACTAAAGGCTAACAACTTGTATGAGCTGGCTTAAGTGATCACTCTACACAATGCAACGTTGAATACAGGTATAAGCACTGAGCCATCGTATGAGAGACTTCCATCCGCTTTTCTCATATATAAATTAGCTTCGTCTCTGTGAGACTTCAATAGTTTATTCTTATTTAATTAATCATCCCCCTGGGGACAAAGGGGACCACGACTGTGTTCCTAGAACATACTTTCATATAAAATATTGAAGAATTTTCTTTCGCTTTTCAGGGTCTTTTCTGTCAATTTTACGTTGAATGATGAGATGCAGCATTTGCTGGATGTCAAATAACGTGGCCAAAATATGCGTTTTAATCTATTCTACTGCTATGGCGATACAAGCAGAATTACAGAAGCAATTTAAACATCAAAGGTTTTTCCGTTCTCCGATAGTGAGAATTGGAAGTAGTTATGCAGAAAGCATCCAACCCAAAAAACATGGAACTGAGAAAATGGCTTCTAAAATATGAACCTACAAAAATTTCATTCGTCGTTATTTTATTAATTATTGCATTTTTTTTTGCAAGGGCTCATTAGTAGAGCGTTATTTTATATATTTTAAATGTTATTATAAGAAAAAACTTTTAATTATGAAGATATGACGCGTTTTACAGGTTGAATTCTTTCTAAAAATGTCTGAATGTAAGAGTACTTTTTTATGTGGGTTCTATGTTCCATGAATTTAAAAAAGCATGAAATAAAAATTATTATATGAGGCATAGAAAACGTTCAACCCTTAGATGTTTTCCACAAAATTTCTATCATGTAGTAACAGTATAATTAAAATATTGTATAATGCGTCCATAACACATGGATGTTTATAACCAGTGTTTTTGTTTGCCAAGGATTTGTAAATTTGAAGCTGCAAAAAACAGTCAAACAACTTTTTTCGAGTTTAAGAGTTAATCTAACGATGATGGCCGTGATGCGGGTAAGAAAATATTGAATTTACAAAAAACTGTATCACTTAGAGCTTGTACGTTTTCAGCACATAAGGATATCGTTTTGAGCTGTCTAAACCCATACATAACTCAATTTTTGCATTTTGTGGGTTGGGCGCTTTCTGCATAACTACGTCCAATTTGTGTAGCGATGTCATCAAGCATCATCAGGTCTCTGTGTCATACTGTTTCAAAACCTACCAGATTCGAGATATACCAGTGGCGCAGCGGGGCGGGGCGGTAGACATTTTGACAATATTATTTTCAGATACAATTTTTCTGAGTGTAGTCTATTTCTTGGAGGGATGGTTTCTCTTGGGTAATCATCAACATCAGGGAGACCCGACGGGTCAATTAAAGGAGAAGAAGAATGAGTGGTCTTTCAGAAAAATCAACATTTATTATACTACTTGCAATTTTTTTATTGAATATTACCAAAAAAATATTAAATAATGGATCACTCAATACAAAGTATAGAGATCATTGTTTTAGCGTTTAATTGTTATATTGTATAACATTTAAAAAAAAATTATAAACATTCAGTGCACTCTCATTTTTCTAAGTCATTATTTATGTTATGTTTAGATACACACAAAAGTAATGGTTGATAAGCATTTTGAATACTAATCTTTCTAGATTCTGGACAGTCAGGATTTTATGTCTTTAAGTTTATGTCTAGTATGCACCACAATCTTAATAAAAAGTGGATTGCTTCAAATGGATAATGTATGTTAATCAATTAATAAATTAAACTTACAGATAAGGTCGATATTGATTGGCGGAAAGGTACAAGCCTGATATGTTGTAATGGTAACACACCTTCCCTGAAAGATAGGAGATCTGGGATCGATTCCCGGTAGCAATATATTTTTTTTTTTGATTTGATTTTTCCGCGTGTCTTTCTAATAGTTTAATAAATTTGGTTTTAAATCGATTCAATTATTGTTCATGAGTACTTTATTCTAAGTTATATCAGATAAATATACTTGTATATTGTAATATTTTTGTGTATTTTTTTAAAGACGTTACATTACTTTTACCCCTCATTATTATACCCTAATAATTTAATTATTATAGTTGACGCTATAGGTTTTTCTGTTATTACTACTGTTACAGCACAGTTTTTCATAATTTCTTACAGTAAAAAATAAATGTCGGTACCGTACAGTAACAAAAAAAATATTTTCGTGAGGTCCAAATTTTAAAATCCAGTTTTCTCGTATTTTTCAATCCATTTAAGTATGCGTGTTAAGTTGCCCAGTGTAACAAAAATAGATTTTTTTAATGCCTACTGCTACGGGGATTGAACACTTGACCTTTTAGTTCATGGAAAGCGTGACTTGCCTGGCCACCGAACCAATATATTATGTACTACAACGATCTCTTTGCCTTGATAAATGGTTGAGTAAAATAAGCAATGTGTAATAAAAATGAATTATATGCAAGGTTTTGATCATTTTATTTCACATATATTAAGGCGCATAAATGTATAACAGTCAATATAAGTTACTTTTAAGATTGTTCAACGTTTTACAGAAGATAAGTTAGAAATTTTGAAAAAAGCAATGTTCGAAGTCGCTTTTCTCCATAACTATTGTCGTTTTTCACAAATGTTTGAATATTTTACCAATCATATTCTTATTTCATGACAGTAAAGAAATTTTAAAAAGAGATACATCTATAAAAACACAAACTGGGTTTTTATGGTTTGATTACCAATGAGGTCATAATATATTTATGTGATTTTCTGAAGCCGATTGTGACGTGTTTCACCACAATTGTCGGACCTCATGTTAAAAATTGCGATGTTTAAAAAAAAAATAACATTTCAAAATTATTTTATAAACACGTTAAAAATTTAGTTAATTAAAAAAAAAGTAGATATAATAAAAAATCGACTTTGCAGTTTTTCATAAAAATCTCATTTTAAAAGAGAATTCATGTGTAAAAAAAACTGACCCATAAAAAACATGTTTTTATTATAGTCTCTTTCTTATTTACTATTGGAAACGGGTTTGGCGCTTAACCTACGCGTTGGGCTTCGGTCGGCCGACGCTACGAAAGGGAGTAATAAAAAAATACCAAAAATCCAAAATTATACTATAATCAGGTTAAGTGTCTACCAGATGCGTGGCAGTCTCTTCATACAACTTATTAAGTTGTATGAAAAAACCATTAAAAATTTCTAAAAATCCAAAATTATACTATAATTATTAATTTTTTTAACGAAAATTTGATATATCTTCTTGATCGTCGACACGAGTCTGCTTGCAATGTTTCAGATCGATTGGATCATGGAAAAGGGGTTAAAAATCGATTCAAAGTTTTTTTGTCAGACAAGCAACAAGACGCTACGAGTTAAAAGAAAGAGAGTAACAAACAAAAACACCATCTTCGTGATCCAACAGGCATGTCATGGCTTTTATTATTAAGACTCTAGGTTTAATTCTCGACGAGGTCAAAATAAATCTTTGTGATTTTCTCAAGCCTGTGTATTTTTGTGACGTATTTTGCTACAGTAATTTAGCCTCTTAGCCTGATGTTATGTCAAAAAAAGTTTTCAAAAAAATATCCTTAAAAATTTGGTAAACATGGGATCATGCTGCTTTTCAGATTTGAGTAAAATTCCCATATAAAATAGTATTTTCCACCAATTTCATTCGAGCCTTAAAAAACATTGGCAAAATTTACAACACCATCTTGTCGGGAATGCAAATAAATTAATTTCGATTCATCTCCATTTACGGCATAAATCCCGGATGTCTTGTCCCGTAAATCTTCAGACGGGATCTGTCAAAGATCCATCCATCCTCCGCGGAGGAGCCCGTCCACCTCCATTTGTCTGATTACATTATATTCATTAATCAAAAGGCGAGCATTTGTTATTCAAACTTTGTAAATACGACAATCAATATCCCGGTTCATTTTAATCTTGCGGCAAAAATGAACTTGTTCGAGTAAATTCTCGCCACATTATACTCTCAATAGCGCCTGACTTTGCAAGTACAAGCGGTGAAGAGATAAATTGCTAATTTAGACTTAGACTTGGTAGTGTGAGTGCAATTGGTATTCTATCATATTTCTTGACATGCGGCATCCTAAATCCTGAGAAATGCGGCATGCAGCATGCGGCATCCTGAATCCTGAGAAATGCGGTAGCGTACAAAATAAAACTATAAAGTTAAAAATAATATTTTTAACCTTACCCAAACTTTTTATAATCTGACCTAATGACAGCCCTTAGATCTGCAGGGTGCCAAAAAGTGAAATATCATTGTCAAAAGGTGAATTCATGAAGATCGACGTCTTCAGTCATGAGATCATCTCGGATGTCGTGGATGAATAAATATGAGTGGTACCAAATACAATATACATGTTGAAATTAAGAACCATATCCATAAAGATCTGTAACCACCGTTCCATAGTTCCTAAATTCCAAACTCCTGGCAGAAATATTTAATTGTGTTTCTATAATACTGTCACGTGTCGTGGCTGCGGGAGAAATTAATAAAAACGCTGGAATTTAATAACAGATTTATTAATTATTCATTATTTAATAAGTCGATATACAAAAACACTTAACATTATCTAAATTTAATGCTATTCTTTAGATTACACAGTATCCTAATATATTACTCGTAAACAGACTTAATTATCGCTTTAATACTTTGTTCAATACTCACTAGAGCATTCCATCCAACGTCGCACGTATTATTCGCTCCGGTTTATTTCACTACGTAGGAACTTGCTAGATTATTAGATTAGATTATTGCCCGTTTGGCCACCCTGGCCTCCGCAGCTCACGACTGCCTTCGCTTTCGCCTATCAAGCGCGTTCAACAAATACTCTCGCGCATGGCTTGACTTGTATTTATATCGGTGTATCGGGGTACTTTGTACTTTCTGTCTTTTTAGAGTATTTATGAGACGATTCTCGTGACTTCTGGATTCTTGTAGATGTTTTTCGAATGTTTCAGATGCTTCCCGAAAGCCATAGAATACCGTAGACCATTCTCGATCCTTCGATAGTGTTGTGACCAGTGACAGGAGTGCATAATTATGTTTAGCCTCGTTACAATAATCTCATAAAACCAGTTATAACAAATAGAGTGGAGTCGATGACCTTTAAAGAATAACGAAGGCTCTTCTTGAAAATTTTTTTTTTTTTTGAAAATAAATTATCAACGACAATACTGGGACAAACCCGGAATTGCAATAGGCACGTAGAGGCACAGGAACAATGCAGAAATCCGATCTCTATCATAATCAAATCTAGCCCATAAGCTTGGATAGCACATGTATATCGGTCAAGTAGCGATAAAGCCATTAAAATAGGCTTAACTAACTGGGTCCAGACCGTTGGACAGACTCAGACAACGCCTCTTGTACAATATACAAGCTGATTTGGAGAAGCCAGGGGAAAGAGGAATGGTAGCAAAAGGCAATAGATCGGAAGAAGTGGAAAGGCATCATCTAGAAGGCTAGATCTCTACAAGAGTTATACGACCATCAGAAGTACATACGTAACTACTAAAAAAAAGTAAATTTAACAGTCACTTATGCCTTATTTTCCGTGTAGACTGCATGTCTTTTTGTCGAAAGTATTTTTTTCGTTTTCTCCAAAAATGTTTCACGCATAAAACTCTACATCTACGATGTAAGAATTTTCACCTTCTTCTTCTCCCTAGACTGTTAGTCTTATTTACTTTTAGTCAGCCTTCCTTTTTCCATTGCTTATATTTTGTGCTGTGTTGTCATCGAGTTGAACTTCTTTCAAATATTTTTCGATCGTCGTAAACCAAGTGGCGGACGGTCATACACGTTTAAGTTTCTTCGTTGGCAGGTTTAGGGCAAGCTTCACCATATGGTTCTTTGGGCGTCTCTGGACGTGACCTTAACACCGTAGGCGTTTTTTTTAGTTTTATCTTTAATTGGGACGATTTTAAAGGTATTTTTTATGTATTCATTACGATTTTTTTCTTGTAGTGTGACGCCTGCTGACCAGCATAACATGCGCATTTCTATGAAGTTTATTGAGGTGGTGTTTGCTGGTCGCCCAGCATCTGACCCGTATAAAATAGCGGGTCTAATGGCTGTTTTATATATTTGTCATTTGAGCTCAAGAACCATTCTTCTATCACGCATTACTCCTGTGAGTTGTCTCTACTTCATTCAGCCTATCATAGTTCTGTAAGTAACATCATTATCAATTTTTTTCATAATTACTAGACTTATACTTGATCCTAGGTATTTAAATTGCGTCACTGTAGGTAGTTTCGTGGGACCAATCTTGATGTTATTGGCATTAGTGGTACTATCGAAGATTTAGGAATTAAAGGATTTTTATTCAAATGAAAGTATTTTTATCTAAAAAATATTTTTACCTATTTGCTGTTTCATGTCATATGGGTTTCACTGTTAGAATTTTTGAATAGTCTTCAATGCTAAAATAGGCTTACGAAATGTAAATCGATAGATTTTAGTTTGGAAGTCAAATCTCGAAGTGTAGCACCTAAAAACTGAAGATCAAACTCCTCCAGGTCGATCCATATATATCAATTTTAAAATAAAATAAAACAGAAATTTAAGAAAAAATTACACACTATGTTTTAAACCACTTAATTGCTATATATTTGTCAACTAGTTTCGGTTGGACTCAACCTTCTTCAGGACAATTACAATATAGACTAATCTAGGTACAGAAATTTATAAAGGAGGAAAGAAAAAGAGAGAGGGACAGAGTGTCAACTAGGTGGGGGGGAGGGAATGGGAGGAGTTAACTGAAGATAGAGGGAACAACTTTAAAATCGGACTATTAGATAAATTTATTTGTTTATTTATTATTTGACTATTATTGTTGATAACTTTATTAATTTCTAATGCTTCTAGATTGTTAAGTCGCAAACCTAATCCGTTTTTGTGTAAAATTTTTGGCCCTGTATTTATTATTAAATGTGTGATTAAAATTAATTAGATGTTCGGCAAATTCAGAAAAACCTACATTTGTTAAGCATTTAATGTGTTCTTTTATTCTAATATTTACGTTTCTCGATGTTTTACCAATATAGAAAGCTGGGCAATCATTACAGCTAAGTTTATAAATACCAGAATGGTTTAATATATTTTCTTTGTCTTTACAGTAGTTACAAAAAATATCGTCTAC
The DNA here is from genome assembly GCA_016648135.1 of Agrypnia vestita. Taxonomy (NCBI): domain Eukaryota; kingdom Metazoa; phylum Arthropoda; class Insecta; order Trichoptera; family Phryganeidae; genus Agrypnia; species Agrypnia vestita. Next base: position 69,115 of record JADDOH010004030.1, on the reverse strand, counting down.
ATAGCGTTTCCATATTTGGACAGGCACAGAGCGTCAACTACACACATTCCTTTTACTCCTCAATTCCTTTCACTGTCAAATACAGTTCACACTAGAAGTAGGTATTAATTCCACATTAAATTTTCTAGACCTTTCTTTAACCATAATCGACAACAAAATTAATTTCAATGTATACAGAAAACCTACTTTTACTGACACCACAATCCATAATACTTCCAACCATCCTATCTCACATAAACACTCCGCGTTTCATTCCATGATCCACCGCCTCACCTCTATCCCCCTATCCGATACAAACTTTTCCATTGAACTTTCTACTATTAAAATGATAGCTTTTAACAATGGATATGAACCCGATTTGATAGATAGAATTCTTTCCAAAAAACTCCGTCAAATTTCGTCTAATAAATTTATTTATAACGCTCTTCCAACTATCAAAAGTAATATTCTAATACCTCAATGGCGGAGAATTCTTTTTATAAATAATTTTTCAATATTAAGTACGACTAAACTCCCTAAAGAGATAAAGCCAGCATTTTATACCAGTAACAATTTAGGCAAATTATTAAGTAACTGTAAAGACAAAGAAAATATATTAAACCATTCTGGTATTTATAAACTTAGCTGTAATGATTGCCCAGCTTTCTATATTGGTAAAACATCGAGAAACGTAAATATTAGAATAAAAGAACACATTAAATGCTTAACAAATGTAGGTTTTTCTGAATTTGCCGAACATCTAATTAATTTTAATCACACATTTAATAATAATACAGGGCCAAAAATTTTACACAAAAACGGATTAGGTTTGCGACTTAACAATCTAGAAGCATTAGAAATTAATAAAGCTATCAACAATAATAGTCAAATAATAAATAAACAAATAAATTTATCTAATAGTCCGATTTTAAAGTTGTTCCCTCTATCTTCAGTTAACTCCTCCCATTCCCTCCCCCCCACCTAGTTGACACTCTGTCCCTCTCTCTTTTTCTTTCCTCCTTTATAAATTTCTGTACCTAGATTAGTCTATATTGTAATTGTCCTGAAGAAGGTTGAGTCCAACCGAAACTAGTTGACAAATATATAGCAATTAAGTGGTTTAAAACATAGTGTGTAATTTTTTCTTAAATTTCTTATAATGTCAAGCCACAAAGTGTTTTCTTGCTTTGAAAAATTTAAAATAAAACACTCTGACGAAGGAAAGGTTTATCTGAATCATATAGGTGTAATTAATCAAATTTAAATAGATTAAAACAAATAATAATTTATTTATTCTTAAATGTCAATCTACAATGAAATGCTCAGCCAATTGAAAAAATAATTTTAAAACAAACTGAAAAGACTGGTGGTGCATTTAAAAAATTATGTCGTGATGCAATCCCATCTCAGTTATCTAATTAGTATATGGGGCACGATTACCAAGAGAAAAACATCAAAAATACCAGTAATCCAAAATAGTCATGAGAAATTTTTAACAACTACCATTTGATAAACATATCAAAGATATATACTTACGGACACAAATACTTTCTTTTACGATTCTGCCAAATTACAACTGCCATATTACGAGTAATTTAACATTCATCACACACCAACATTAAAACTATCCTTAATCCAACATACACCAGCACAAAATACGAACACAAAATCAAATACACATACACTCACACGACCAAATTTAGAATTAGTTCCCTACATCATCTATATGCAGTATAACAAATTATGTAGTGAATCAAATTCTCCAATAATGGACATAAAAATATAAGCAAAACCTTTAAATAAATATTTACTAAATAGCTATATAAATCAGTGATAATTTCCTTCATTAAAATGCATAAACTGTTACTGTATACAACAATTCGTTTTCTGAAAGCTATTTTTTACTTCCTGATTAAACCTGAGTAAAAATAAAGTCTGAGTGAAAGGAATGAGTTTTATAACTCATTGGGAATAATATATGGAGTAAACATTTTGTTAAAATGTATAATAAAATAAATTAATGAATTTTAAAAATTTTTTAGGTTTGGGAACGTTTGGGAAGATGCTATAAAGTTACCATAAGAATAAATTTGAGAGAACAAAATGACATGTGTACGAACAAAAATCACGCAAGATTAAGGAAAATTTAATTATTTGTTTTATTTATTTATTTAAGCATACACATTGAGTACACAATTAAATACTGTTTCATTTCATTTATCTAATTTTTCAGTGAATTTCATTATTATTTTTTTAGTTTTATTTAAGATATATTCACAGTTATGTCAATTAATGCACTACTATAGAAAATTACGGATCAGTCTCTATAAGTAGACGCCTAATCTACATCATCTTATTATCACATGATTAGATCTATGCAACATTATTTATGTGGAAGAAAATTTTACAGCTTTAGCGAAATAAAAACAGTCTTTACAGATTATTTTTCGGTAAAAACCTGTGAGTTTTTATAAATAAAAAATCCAAAAACTTCTAGAATGTTAGAGGAAAGTTACACCAATTGACGAAGGGTAAATTTAATTATAATGTTTTTTAAATTAATTTGTTTTATTTAAACAATACTTTTTTATCTCGACAACGACCTCTTTTAGGTACCCCTAATATATTTATTATTTTAAGATACTACAAAAGTTGCTAAGTAAATTTACAATGAAGCAATTAAGTAACAGTATAACCAAAATATTACTTTGTTTATAAACAACACTCTGGTTAAAAACAAAGTAACTTTTAGTTTAATTGTAAATATGTCTACCCACAAAATTACTTCAAAGCATCTCAAAATATAATTATTAATTCCTTGAACGCAAAGAGAAGCAATATTTTATTGTGTTTATTAATTAATTAACCAGCCGAATGGAAGCCCGTACATAGCCCAGAGCCAAATAAATGGTTGTCAATCAGTGTATTCCGCGCTTAATTTATAATTTTTAATTGAGATTTATTTTCTGATTGTTGAATATACATTTTATCAGTATGGTGTATTTAAATAAATACAGTTGCATCAAGGATCATACAGCGTAATCAAAACAGTACACCAAGATGCAATAATTAAGCAATACCTTTCATAAAATACTTTTACAGGATCGTAACTTTAGAAAGCCAATGAAATGAATATTATTGGCTTTATTATTAATTTTAGTAATTTCCTCTAAATTGTTTCTAGGGAAAAAATATTCTCACGTTTACAAGGCCTTTCAGAATCTTCTTCTATAAATATCTTCTAGTTACTGTTTTCTGGGATACTCTAACGTATTTTATGACCTTTCTAGCCGACGTTTTGGATCCCATTTCAGGGTCCATCATCCCTGATAATGTACCCTGTAGTGGTATCTGAAACTTCGGGCAGATAGATCGTAGAAGCATGGCAGAATATCCCAGAAGATTCTGAACGGTCGTGAAAATATAAAAACATTTATTCTGTGTGTAGTTTTCTGGTTTTCTGCAGTCTGTCATGTGACCTCTCTGACCCATCACTCAACCCTGAAGATGAACCCTGCAATGGAATCCAAAACAACATTCAAAGAGGTCGCACATGGCAGAATATGTACATATTTGTAATGTATAATTTTAAGATGAATATTTTCCAACTGGTGCCTTTTATGCGACAAAACATTTTTTTTCGTTAATGACAGCAGGAAAATCATTTTCATTCTACCAGCTTCCGAACCATTAATTTCAGCCACTTCTCGGAAGATAACATTAGAAGATCCAGGCACGGGGAATTCTCTCATACAACACTTTGAAACATTCATCCATTCTTCACCCTTTATCTCTATCTACTAGATCCTTTAACGCCTTGAGTCCGGGGCTTGTTTTCTTCCCTTCCTCCATCAAACAAAAAAAATAAAAATAATATCAACATAGAAAATATTTGTTTGGAGCCTCCCTGCAAGTTAAAAATAAAATATTAGAAAATTGTAGTCACCATTCATTTTACAATTAAAAAAGGGTCACTCAGGTGCTTTGCATATCTTGAGCGAATGAATGAGAAAAGAATAGTGAGAAAGATAAATAAGAAATTGTTGATGATGCCAGAAAGAGGGGGCGATCACGGATGACTTGGCATGAAAGGTTGGCACTAGAAAATAAAGGTACTTTCGTGATTTACTATCGCTGGAGCACACACACATGCTAGCAACACTCTGATCTCTATTTTTTTTTCTCTCTATGGCTATATCCCGGTGTCAATTCTAACACTTACGCATCTCTCTGACGTGTTCATCTTCGCTTTCTCGATTTTTCCAGAATGCGGTGGACCGTTCGAGAGATTACGATTGTGCGTGATTCCTTCTGATGCTGCCATTTCGTGATAATACAGTAACGTTTGATAGAAAACATGCGTACAGCTTATATAGTAAAAATATATTTTATTTGCCAATGAAATCAAACAATATAGGTCCTTACCTATGAAATTGCCGTTTCATATGTAAAAAAGTCAAACAATTTATTTTTTTATGAAAAGAATATATTTTCAATCGATGTATTGTCCATTGTTATCGATGCATTTTTACCATATTAGTAGAAGTCTATTGATACTTTTGCTTTTGAAATTCTGGGGACGGGTGTCGATGAATTTTTGAAACCGTTTTTCACTACGTCATCGGAGTTGAGATTTTTCCTTGTAACAAGTTATTCAAATTCCGAAAAAAATGAAAATCAGTACGTGCAAGATCTGGCGAGTAAGGTGGGTGATGGAGAGTTTCCAGTCGACGCTCCTGTAATTATAAGATGGTCCGTTGTGCAATCTATGGACGAGTATTTTCGTGGAGAAGTATTGGACTAGAGCAATTGACAAGTCTCGATTGTTTAGTAGCGAGCTTGTTCATCATCGCTTTCAATCCTTGACAGTATACTTCTGCATTAATGGTTGTGCTAAATCTCAAGAAAGTATAATGAATAATACAAACACAGGTGTACAACATAGTCAAAAGCAGTTTTTTGTGGCTCAATTTGCGTTTAGAACATTATTTAGCTACCTCCTTTGGTCCAACCATTGCGACGAACATTTCCGATTATCATACAGGATCCAATTTTTATCACAAGTAACAATCTGATTCAGAATTCCCTCAGTTTCGATGCAAAGTTGTTATTTTGACTTTGAGAAAAATAAATTTTAAGCAACTAAGCTGTACAACAAAATATCAAAATCTAGGTATCGAAGAACTTAAAGAGCAGGATTAAATTTGGAGTAGTGATGGGTCAAATACAGATTTAGAACATAATTTATAACTAAATAAATTGAAAATGTATGGATGTTCTTATTGTGAAGTTGGTGAACGTTGCATTGTGTAAAGTGATCACAATTCGCCAACTCATACGTCTTATAAGCCCTGTGGCTACTCTGTAAGGACATTTTTCATATAATAGCTTCGTCTCTATGATATCTTCTATCTATTTATCAAATTTATCATAATCAATGATTATTTTTGTGTGACAAAGTCCAGTAATTGTGTTCTTAGAATAGACGTACTTTTAAAAACATTATTTATATTTGTTTTGTATTTTTTCTCGGATAGCACGGTGTTGACACTCACACCCCGGCTCCTTAATTCCCATACCTCGGAAAATCCCCCGAGGATACGAACCGGATTCCGATCACGTGCTAGCGTTACGTCCCACGTCGGATGGGTGGTCCAACATTAAAAGGCTACCCTTAAGACGATTGCAAGAGCCTTTTCCTAGTTTCATCCCCCTCACCCCTCGCCCAGCGTGGCCGTGTGACTTTAATGTGGTTGTGATATTATTATCACAGCCTATTTCGACCCACCCATCGTCTACAATACAGATGTGAAATTTTTAGTAGCACACAAATAAATAAATATAATATATATATATATATATATATATATATATAATATATATATTATATATATACCTAATATCAGTTGTTATGGAGATATCAAAGTTTGCATTTTTTTTCTCAACATGTCTGACTTATGTTTTACAAAACGTTCAAGTATCATTACGGTAACTTATACCGATTACTAAAAATTCATCCGTTTCAATAAAAGTTTAATCTAATTGAAATTGGAAGGTTTTCATCATTTTATTTGACTTGTATTAAAGGGAATGGATTTTTCATTTAAGATATAAATAACTGTAATGATAGTCGCTTTGTAAAAAATAGGTTCAAAATATTGAAAGAAAATGCAAACTTTGCAGTCGCATATCTCCTTAAATATTAATATTAGGTCATGGTATCAGGTCACGCATTTTCGACTCGTAACCAAGGCAGGAATCCCCCTACAGAGTATTGTAGACTAGCTCTGTTACACCCTGTATATATACATTACTATTTAATGACGTCATATTTTCCCTTTTAATAATACTATGATGCTATATAAAAAAATGAGCTCACTCTTTTACAGAGATGGAGGATATGCAGCTGATGTTGAATAGAATAGGTGTGGGATGAAATTCAGATCCGTAACAGAAATTTTGTGTGACCCATTTATGCCTATAAAACTTAGAGGAAAGACAAACCAGACTATTGTTAGACCCGCAATGATGTATGTCTTCGACTATGTATAACCCCTACTCTAACCAACTTTAAACAATTCGAACGATTAGATGGTCAACAGAAGTAACACTAAAAGATAGAATCAAAAGTTCACGCATTCGTGGTAGCCTGAGAGTCACGAACATAAACAATGGAAGAATGTCAGCTGAGATGGTACGGGCAAATACACGGAGATCACCAGACCGCACGATGAAGGAAGCAATGTCTATGAAGCTTCATCGACAGTTATCTAGAATGAACTTCTTGATGACTCAATGCTTCAAAATTCTATAGAGAAACAGTAGATGAAAGCGATACCCGGAACCGAAGAAGAAACAGCTTGAGAACGAGAAGAACCGACCCCAACCGCTGGTAGGGTCGTAGGAGAGAATGACTAAACAACAAACATCAAAGATCCTGGTGAGTACAAGACCCATAAAAGGAAGGAGCTTAGAAAGGTCAAACCAAAAACGGAGTACTAACGTATCATAATACATATCTACCTTGGAGATCTAAAATAAGAGAAAGCTGATGCAAGAACAAGATCAGTGGAGGAAGACTCTCGAGGTGGTCAAGATCCAACAAGGATTATAGAGCTAACAGTGATATTATAACAGTGATATGATAATGAGGATGTTAGCTCTACCCCGAATCTCTGGATGGGACTTGGATGTCCTTAGGTTTTCACGAGCGTTCAGAATCTTCTGTGTATAGATTTCTGGGATATTCTGGCGTGTATATGTGACCTCTCTGGTCGACATTTTGGATCCCATTGCAGGATGATGGGTGTGTGTTGAAGTGTAGGTTAAGTATTGCCTTGAAATATCGTACCGAAGTCAGGATGTGTTCAAGTTTGTGTAAGGTTAAGTACTGGATTGCAGTACCGTGTCGAAAGCAGGGTGTGTGTGTCTTTATATAGTGTGTTGTGTATCTACTAACGGATGTCGGACTGTGCGGATCGTTGATTTAATTTATCCTGCATCGCCGGATACCACGAGGTTTTTAACTTAAGAGCGTCATCCCTATTAATGTTTACCGGGTGCTTGTATATTTCAATTGCTTCTTTTTTTGCAATGAAATGGGATCCGAAACGTTGGCCAGAGAGGTCACATATACACGGCAGAATATCCCAGAAAACTATACACAACTATATACAGAAGACTGCAACTTGGATGACAAGGATTTTTCCCTTAGCCAGTATGATGGTCCTCAGAAGATTTTTTTGCGTTCTACCCTCTAACACTGCTGGCTGCAATATCAGATCATTCTCTATCAATAATTTTGTGATTGCATTATTAATATCATCAATAAAAATGAACTTTGTTTTCACCACTTTTGTATTGAAAAATATCAATATGTTTCAGAACCCATGGCTCTTTCGTCAGCATACAGTTGAACACTAACAAATTATAGGTTAAAAATCAAAGTTAAGACAATCAAAATACAAAAATTATGTGTGGGAAATTAATAACAATGAAGTATCTACCTACATACATGAAAACAAATTTAAAAGATAACTATTTGTAAAAAAAACTTGTTATTTACAATATTCAATTTACTATTAACACTTTTTCTTATTTCCAAAATTTCTAATTTATCAGTCTGTGATTTGTATAATTTGTATGTAAAATTTTTAAACTCTTATTGATATCAAAAGAATGATCCATATCCAAAGATGGTTAGGAAATTCAGAATAATTATTGCTACTTAAACACCTTAAGTGTTTCTTAACTCTAACTTCAAAGTTTCTACACGTTTTCCATATATAAAAATAATCACAATCATTACATTCCATTATATGTAGGAGTAGTGACTATGCCGAGTATGTGCCTTATATGGGCTCTTCCCACTGTCCATCAGTGTAACTCCCACTACTCCCCATAGAAAACTCATCTCAGCAGCCTGAATCTTTGCTTTTACTCTCTTCTTTAGGATTCAAATTTTATGGCCATATATTAGGGTGGGCCTGTGCACAGATTTGAAGTCAGTCAGTTTTGTTTTGACACTTAGTTCGAATTTTCTTATCACCGAACTATATAGAGAACACAGAATGCCGGCCACAACCCCGATTCTTCTATCTAGCCTTCCATCACTAGAAAATTCCACCCCAAGGTATTCGAATTTATCGACTTTCTTCAGCTGGGCTCCTTGTATGCTGATCGAGCACTGCTCTTGATCTCGTCCTACGACCATAATCTCTGTTTTGGCAGTACTAATCTTCATCCCAACTTGAGTGCAATCTTCATTGAAGGAATTTATCTACACTTGTAGGTCCTCTTGTGTGGGCGCCAGCCTCACCATATCATCCGCGAAGAGTAAAGAATCTATTTCCACAGCCTCGTTATATCATCCCGGAAGAATAAGAAATCTATATTCAATTACTATTTTTTATATACAAAATTTCAATACTGAGTTCTTTTTTTAATATTTGTCGTATTTGTAAAAAATATTTTCGTGATTTCATAGTATTTATTATTATTAAAACCACCCCGTTTTAATTAATTAATATCTAATTTCTCATAATTAGTACTGTAACATTACATCATTTTAATATAACGTTCTTATTAAAAGACAACAAACAATACATGTTAACGTTTGTTTTTTCAAAAGTCATTTTAATAAATATGAATTTTCCATTTCGTACATTTTTTAATATCGTGATTTCGTGTGTGCTTCTGACAGCGGTTGGGGAGGTCATAAAAATACCTGTACATACACGGAATAAACGTTTTATTAACAAGCAAAAAAAATATTTTGCTTTAAACCACATTATATTTATTACATATCAAAATTATTTCTAAACGTACTATCGCGCAGCATTTTATATCATATATTATAAAAAAATAAGCAAGGCAATTCATATTCAAATAAAAGAAAGATACATTTAAATACTAAAATCGCAATTCGGTGAAAATATACTGTTGCAAGATTCTGATTCTAATAAAAATAATTTGCACATAATAGAAGTTTTGTTTAAAACATTTCCCATATAAACAGCGACAGCACCATAGAGAGCGAACCATAGAAACTGTTCGATAAACAAAATTTGACGAATATGAAATGTACCAAAGATGTACCAAAGAATATTTTACTGCGAATCACGCAAAAATGTTTTAGCTTAAATTTTTGTCCAGTGATTCATGAATAATAAAACTGTGTTAGCCTGTGACAATACACACATGATATTTTTGTGAATGCCATAATTTTACATGCCATAAAAATAAATTATTTTGAATTTTTCTTTCCTTCCAAGTTAGTTATTCTGTGAGTATTTCAACGGGATCACTATAGAATAATGTGGTGATAGAATAATATGGGTGTGATCGATTGTTGCGGTGATAAAGTTAAATAAAATACTTTAAAATATTCCAATTGGAATTGGAAGGTTTTTATCATTTTATTTGACTTCCTTTAAAGAAAATGAATTTTTCTTAATAATATTTCGAAATTTTCGTGATTAACTTTGTGGAAGTTCATTGTAAATAAGTATGAATAGAACACAACGTTGTTTACTTCACACAATGACAGTTTAATTAAACAAATTAATTAAAACGTTTTCGATGCTTACTGCATCATATTCAGTAATATATTAACTTAAGACTAGAAGACATTTTATCTACTACATAGGGGCGGGAGTTGTCGGGAGCGGGGGAGGGGCAGGCGGAAAGTGAAAGTGGTTGCTGGGAGGGGCTAGTATGGTAAGAAGGGGGGATGTAATAAGTGGTGTTTGTATGTTTAAGGCCTTATCATTATTTAGATGAATTTCTATATTTTCCAAGATGTTTCTTTCCTTTTTTGCATATATGCAACACCTCCACGTTATCATACTTGAAGTGATGTCCCTCTGATCTCACATGGTCTGCCATCTCTGAATTAATATTGAAATTTTTTATCCCTTTAAAATGTTCATCGATTAGCGTTTTTATTTTCCTATATAGGACAAACCGAAAGAATTCATAGTTGTACTATTCATAGTTATGAATTTTTCATTTTAAATATAAGTTACTATAATGATTCTCCAACGTTTTCCAAAAAATAAGTCAGAAATATTGAAAAAAAATTGCAAACTTTGATGTCGCATATCTCCTTGACTGTTGATTTTAGGTCATCGTTATTATGGACTAGCTCTGTTACACCCTGTATATATAATTTAAAATATTTATGTTGCCCTACTAAGCAAATGGCATATCAATTAACCACATTGTTTTTAAATCTTCAATCTTGAGTGATTGAAATGTTTCGAGTGATATTCTTCAATCGTCGCTTGATTAGTATTTTTTGCGTAACAATCTTCAATGTTGTCTTGATTGAATGTATTGCGGAGTAGTTTTGCGAGAAAGTATCCTTGAATGTGCCTAGTTAACGGAAGCCTTCCAGAAACTAAATTGCTGACTTCTCGGAAGCGAGTTGTGTAATGTAGTTAGTTCTCCGCTAAGGACGGTGTCCACTTGCCGAGGGTTTGATTGAATTGCGCAAACGTTCGTGTGTTTATGTATCTCGGCTGTGAGCGCGAAGTTTCGACAAGCGCCAAGTTGCCCGCCTGTTGTTTCTGGAAGCATTGATATGTATGTATACGATCTAAGTTTGTACACAATGCAAAAGAAAAAAGTTAGTTCAGTTGTAGAAAAAACAGTGAAAAATAACAAATTGATTATGTATTAAGTGTGGGGTGTAAAAGCAAAGGCAGTAATATCCAAATGTTTTGTACGCAGTCAACGAGGATTACTAATTGATAATAATAAACTGAAATCTAGATTTTATTAAAGAGTTAAGGTTGTTATTACGGTCGTTAGACATATTTAACTGTAATTTCGGATATTTTATACGCACCGTATGTATTACCGAGAAGCGAATCTCGACGTTTCGTTGGATACTTATCCAACGTCATCAGAAGGACGACCTTTACCCGCGGAGGTGGAGGTCGGACTGATTAGGTGCTGTTTTCTAGGGCGTAAATTGTATGCACTTTGTTGTGGAGTGTTCTCTTCTTCTACAATAGAGGTCGCCAGTGTGCAATATGTACTAGTTACGTCGGCGGATTTTACTGCGACTTCTCTCAAGGGTTGAATCAGTGTCGTTAGAACAGGGCGCCTAATACTTGATAGTTTGTAACTGTCATCTCTATTGAAATTGGGATGTTTGTATACCCTTACTAATCTGGGTATAAGGTACGGTTCTGTTGATAAGATTTTTGCCTTGTCAAATCTGATGAAGTGACAGAGATTCCCTTTGGATGCATGTTCGCAGATTTCCGATGTTTTAGAATTTCTATTATATTATGTTCTTTATGCTTCTGCTTGTTATTTACTTGATTTTTACTTAATATTATATTTATCTTTATATATTTATTTATTATTATTTTTTAAATAGAGATGTGAACACGGAATACGTGTCACACCAATATTCTTACTATATTCAAACTAAACTAAACGCTGGTACTGTGAAAATAGAACTAACTTGCTGATCTGGAGTGAGGTGAGAACCCGCAACCTTTGGATCACAAGGCGAGTGTCCTAACCCGCAAGACCAACAAGCTAAAGTGTTTTTTTTCCACTTTGTCATTATTATTTTTACATGTTATTATTTTTTTCTTTAAACTTTTTATTCTATTAATGTAGTCTTTATCTATCTGTTTGTAAAAACCATGTAGGGCGTTGTAAATAAATGAATAAAAATAATTTAAAAAATTTAAAAAGATAGAAAAGATATTTGTGTTTTTAATTTAAAAATAATATTCTGAAACACACGTCAACCCTCCGAAACAATAATCACCCTATCCGACCTGGTATTTTTCTCGGTGTTATATATTTTTTTAAATACTCCTATTACTATGACAGAATGGTGTAACAAATTATTTATTTAATGTAACAAAGGAACTCATTATCATTCAATTAGAAACCCAAAGAATCATTAAATTAATTAAATGTGGCATACTTAATGTCGTGTTTACAAAAACATAATCGCTTCTTATTTCTCCAGAAAGCTTTCAAGTTTGTTGACTGATACAATCTGAAATGTCTTACATAAAGGCAATCAAATCTTGAAAAATGTTTTTATTAAATTAAAAATAATGAGTGCTTTTGTGGTCTACCTTATTAAAAGCGGATTTTACCGAATTTAAGGTACCTCTTAATGTATACTTAGATTTTCAGATGTTCATTAGCTTGTTGGCTTCATTACATCTTCAATATAAATCAACCGTTTAAAATAAAATAAATTTCTCGTAATTTTTTATACACAGTGTTCTTTGTGAACTGGAAATTTACAAGGTTTAAGGAATTTTTATGAATTAAAAAAAAAACTTGTTTTTGTAGATATCTATTACAATAATGAGTATTGTTATAATGAGATGTTCTGTGTTCCTTAATTATTATAATAATTTGAATTAAAACAAGTTTTAAAAACTCTAGGACAGGAACGTATCTTATAACAACTGGTATAACTAAAAATGTTATAAAATGAAGTAAAACATATTATAAATATGATTAAGTAAAACACGCTTGCCAGACTAGTTGGTGAGTTTTGAAATCAGCCGCCCTTAACATAGGGAACAGGCGCTGTTTATATCACCCATTATAGGTCAGACGCTACTGCCTGTTGGTCTGCGAGCGATATTTTATTTCCCTCCTACCTTCCATATCTGGTGAAATTTCCCCTGTCCTCCACCTGGGAACGCATCTCCTAGCAGTTACGACTCCGCCGAAGTATGGAAGAGGAATATATCCAGCAGTGGAGAGATGAAGTGTATCACCCGTGCCTCGTGCTCGTGTCTGACGCGTGCCTATGACCGGTGGTACCTACTGGGAAGTCGACCTTGCCATCCTCTTATTGCTGGATGGACCGCTGACGAAACTGTCGCACGTGCCGGTCTGTCCGGGTGCACGTGGGTCTGTCCGGGCCCGTGGTTAAGTAACCCCTACATACTCATTATCTGTACATGTTGGTACCAGTATTTTCAACGCTGTCGCCCCCATCTGATTACATCTTGAATCTCGCAGATCTCCCGGATTACTGTATTCTTCACGCGATCATAAAGTCTTCCCAGCAAGTATCACGCAAAGTTCTCATATGGAATTCGTTTCATTAATTCATAAAATATTTAATAATGTTTACCTATTTTGCCAGATATTTCTGTGTTGTTTACTGGGTATATGTGTAGGACCAGGTACATGTATGTCATGTGACACTATACCTTTATAAAAATTAGGATACATTTCGCGTATTTAAATTTTTCATACTACCTACCACGTTTTTCTTCGAAAGCTCTTGTTTACACTAAGAACTGTGCACATTATTAACTTGCTTTTTCAATATTAGCTGAGATGTTAATTATTAAATATAAAATTACATTATTTAAATCGAAAATCACTTTTATTTCATTAAAGTCCATTAATTATGATTAATAATATCTTAAAATTCAAATTTATTATATTTGAATTAGTTTATGATAATTTGTAAAAAAAATTCGGTAAATGTAAGGTTTTGAATATTTTGTACGCAATACGAATACATTTATTTACGACGACATTGTTATCGATGATAACATAAAATTTTTGATTTATTTTTCTGAAAAGAAAATTTTTGTATGTAATGAAATTCCTGATTTAATTACATATAAATCGCTTTTGAAATATATTCGATATTTTATATTATAAAATTTTATATTAAAATATTTATTTATTGAGAATTTATTTATTTGCAGTCCTTTTTTCACCACTGCCAATTTGACAAGATTTTTTTTTAATTTTGAAATGAAACAATTTTTTTTTTCGAAATTCTGTTGGTAGACTTCATTCAGCTGTAAAAAAATTAGCATTACGTCCTATGATGGGTAAAATTCTATTAAAATAATTATATCTTTTGAGCCAGGATTTCAACAGGAAAATAATTTATACCTTGCCGCCTGACCTTTATCGGTGTTCTTTATACATTGTATTTAATATACGTATGATATATGTGTGTACTTATGACGTCACGGTTTAGAATAGGTTTACCCACGCGAGCTGACCAAACAATGGACATGTCGGGGCTCTACATTGTATTCGGCGGTACTCGGAAAACCAATCAAGGAATATTGCCTGTGTAAACTCTGCCAAAGTAAATACTTTCCCAAGAAAATATCCCCAATTAAGTTTGTGTTTACCCCGCTTACGGAGATCCAACCCACGGCCTTTAATTATTAACTTTATCTCGGACAAATGTTATTTGTTTGTGTAAAATTTATGAAAACACGCCAAATTCGAAACAAACATAATAATTTATGGAAATTTAATCGGCGAACTGTATACTCGAGCCTTGGGAGACCTCTCGTGATCATACAAATCTGTTTTACAGAAGTATAATATAAGGAATAAGATGTATAAGAATTGATGTGAGAAAGACCTTTTTATATCTGTGGCGTATCCATCGGACTGAAAGCGAACACCAGCGGCATCTCGGAGTCGGTAGACGCACCACGAGAAGGAGCGGCCTGACGAAAGCAGAAGAGAAGCATAATGATTACCTACCGAAGTGGAGGACCATGCAGATAGACGAGGCTACACCATTCTCTCCGCCAGCGCAGCCCGTAAACACCTCTACTCCCACATCGCTAATAACTTACGGGAGTGCGAGCTTTATATAGAAGTCAAACAAAAAACAAAGTCGAGTAAAATAGAATAATATAGATCCGCGACATTGTAAAGAGATTTGAATACATAGTTTATTGTACGGAACTCTTTAAGTTTATAATAACGTGGAAGCAGTGCCAACAAGGCGAATTCACCTACAGCCGACGCAAGGGTGAGTACCATGAGACACCCGAAGGTAAAGCATCCGATCGTACGTCAGCATTAGAGTCATTGTACGTTCCGCGCATGCGTGAGCTGGGGAACGTACAACTTATACTACTCTGCACTGGTAAGAAATGGTAGGTATAAAAATCTTGAAAGTGAGAATTAACACACTTCTCGTTATCCAATTGCTGAGCTGAAATTTCGCACATCGACTTGATGTTGATGACAATTTATTTTTACATTTGGGATTACACATATACACGCGAACACAAAAAATGCAAATTCATCTCAGACGTTCGGGCAAGTACCTACTTTCTGGTACTTTTTTAAAATTATTTAAATTTTGGGTACTTCAGCATATATATCATCATTTTCACCTTGTATAGCAAAACATACATTTTTTTACAGTTTTAAATTAAAAGAAAGTTGTTAGGATTTTGAGGGCATCGACTACTGAACACATGCTAACGAGAGCTTTACTTACAACCTCTGTGTTGGTAACAATTATGTTAAACTATTATGTAAGTACATTCATGTATAACTCTCTCTTTTATGTTAAAAATTAATGCATTTCTTTATTTTTTAAAAATTCATTAAATCAATATTTAACTTTGTTAGACTATTAGTAAAGAGCTTACGATATTGGCAAATATCTATTTTCACGATTCTCTCTATGTGCCGACAATGCAATGATCAGTATTCTCGCCTACTACGAAGAAAACTGGATCTGGTTATATTATTTACTATATATTATATATATAGTATTATCACGATCTTAAAATAATTAAATTATAAGTAAATTCTCAAGAAAGAGTTAATAATAATAATAATAATTGGATAATTTGTATAGCGCCGTTTTCGCGAAATACTCACCTCAAGGGCGCTTATTGATTCATTAAATCATTCTTGTTTATATACTTAATTGTTGTTGCTGTTAGCCGTTACTTACTGCTCAACATTTTATATAGGTGAAACGGTGCGTTGTTTTAATATAAGAATAAAGGAGCACCAAAGATATCTAAATAATAATAATTTCTCAGAATTCTTAATCACCTATTAGAGACAAGCTAAAATTCATCATTTTCATGTCTCCTTATCAAGCTTTACCCCACGCCCCCACCAGGAGTAAGGCCACACCTAACCAAACCTAACCTACCATTTTAATTCATTACAAACTTAATTCATTTAAGTTATTTTGCGTCCGTCCTGAAGAAAATTCAGTGGTATCGAAACCGGTAGACGTCTAATAATAATTAATGTGGTTTATACAAAGTGTGTTAGTTTTTTGAAATCAATAATTATGTCCAACCATATTTTCCAAAACCAAAAATATTTTCAATTTTATTATTTAAATATAATATTAAATTACCATAGACAAATTTCAATAACAGATCGCGGTAGTAAATATAAGTCACGTTTGAAACGGGTTGTCTAAAGTTAACACATATACAGCTTCCAAAAATTTGATAGATATGGTTGTCATTCATGGATAAAATTGTTGAACGTTACATTGTGTAAAGTTTTCATTAAGGCTAAAGCACTATAAATACCGATAGATTTCCATAGCTACTTTCTCAGGTAAAAGGTTTAGTCTGTATGAGATATCTATGCGGCTTGTACGCATATTCCCCCAGTGAAACCGAATGGGTTCTCATTTATTGTAGAATTGTATTTTGTGATTGAGTTTGGTCTCTTTTGACTACTTATTTTATATTATAATTTACTTGACTGCCTATTCTATATATTGTATTATTAATTAAGATTTTTTATATATTAGATAAACAAAATATTACATTTATCAATGTGTAATAAATTAGATAACCTACCTATATGACTGTAAGTGGTTATCCTTCACCACACACAAGAATCTTAATCTAATTCTTTTGGTGAGGTATATACACACAAAAAAAAAAATGTAAATATTTTCATGGTGTCTTTGTAATAAAATATTATATATATATTATAAATTAAATAAATTTAAAAAATAAAAATAAAATCTATAACATTTTTATTAAAAAATGTGTTGAAAACAAAAATATGTCCTCGTAATGCGGAATGGAGAGAAGAAAAAAATAATTTTCAAGTTTCAACAATATTACAGAGTTTCGATGAAAGCATTCTTAAACGGTGAAAGTAACAAGAAATAAATAAACCAATTATTCAAGGTTCGTGAGTGACGTACTTTTGAGAACAGATTTTTAATACAATCATTTCTACATTACGCTATGTATCGCCGTGAAAATGCGGCCCGGTCCACAGGGTGGAATTTTCCTGCAAAGTTTCACCTTTCAGCAACCGGGGGCTTTCCGGCAGAAGTTTGACCTTTTTATACGACGCATTTGAAGTTTGTTTTCTGGGGCCATTACAGGAGATGAAATATTGCCCCACCTGCCCTCAGCCTCCCGACTGGAGTATCACGATTCCGAAGTAAATCTTTTTCCTCCCTACTGGTAGCGACGATTATGGGTAATAAACACAATGGTTTTCGCAGAGAAAATTTCCGTTTAAGCTTTTTATAATACGATTTGAATGTGTTGGTTGGCAAAAATAATGAATTAAAGTCTGGTAAAGACGAATGAAAATGGTCAATTTGTTATGTTAACAAAATATTTGAAGGAAAGCAGAATTTATTGATATTTTGAGCTTGCTAAGGATATTATATTAAAATTGTTGAAAGTAAATAGGATTAACTACCTGCTATAAAAAGATACCTTGTTCTTATCTTTATATATAATAATATATTTATAATATATTATATATATATATACTTTATATATATAATATATTAATACAATAAAAAAACGTTTTACTTGTCGTAAAAGAGCTGACGATCCTGCTTATGGGAAGAGTAATCACATCAGTTAAATTCATAGATATTGAAATAAATAAAATATAAAAATAATAATGTGTTAAGAATATTGAGAAACAAAATAAATAACTAAATCATGAAGCTCATGACAATTTCAAGGGTTTTTTTATTAATATTTTTCGTCAATTTTTAAATGACGTGAGGTCTTAAATTTTCGGGTAATGAATTTAATGTTTTAATTCTTACAAAATAATAATGATTCCGGTTTGCGCTTGTTTTTATATTTGAGCGTTTTTAGATTTAGAAATGATCTTGTAGACCTGGAAGTTAGAGAATCCATTTTACGAGTATATTTTTCTTAAAAGAGTTATAGTAATTATATTTTTTTTAATTTCCATAACACGGAATTATTGATAAATTGAGAAAACAAGGCATATTCAGCAGATTTTGCTTCATGAATTCAACAAGAGAAACAACGCAACGGAAGGTGCGAGGAATATCAACGCAGTATACAGGGTTATTTGTAAAACATTAATAACCTGGCAGGACTATACTCCTGCCTTGATTATGAATCGAAAATGTTCAAGCCATCATGGCCTAATATCAATAGTTATGGAGATATGCGACATCAAAGTTTGCATTTTTTTTTTCAATATTTCTGACTTATTTTTTGTAAAACGTTGGACTATCATTACAGTAACTAATATCAATTACGAAAAATTTATTCGTTTCAATACAAGTTAAATAAAATGATTAAAACCCTGAAAAAAAATTTTTTTTTCGAAGGTTTTTATTTTTTTATTTGGCTTGTATAAAAGGAAATAAATTTTTCATACTCGATATAAGTTACTGTAATGATAGTCCAACGTTTTACAAAAAATAAGTCAGAAATATTGAAAAAAAAAATGCAAACTTTGATGTCGCATATATCCTTAACTATTGATATAAGGTCATAATAGCTTGAACATTTTCGACTCATAATCAAGATAGGAGTATAGTCCTGCGAGGTTATTAATGTTTTACAAATAACCCTGTATATAGTATATAGAGATCGAAAAATAAGCATGTAGCAGTGTCATGATGGTTCCGTAAATTCGGAGCCGGAAACTACAGCCTGCAAACGAGCCTTATCCTGGAAGAAATGTAGGCCTCGACAAGGACGTCCTTCACACCCTGGTGGGAAAAATTCCACCTTTACTGTTGAGGAACTAGCACAGAAGCTTGGATTGGGCCGTTTAACGATTCATCGATACCTGCGTGTCGCGTGTGAGAATGAAGGTGTGATCTTCTTTGCTGTCACGTCACAGGAATTAACCTTTTTTGGATCGAATTGACTGGGGACGAGAAATGGGTTCTCTATAAAAATATCAAGCGTCGAAGACGGTGCATACAGAGAGGAGAAACAACGACACTCCAGGCTAGAAAAGGTTTTCATCTATTTTTGTATTTTTTTCATTAGATAGTTGATTACCTGATGAATTTGACATAGGCGAAACATGTTATAGTTGTAACAATATTTTTTTTACGCGCTACCTTTCTAATCATTAATGAAATTAATGTACATACATACAGTTCAGTCTATAACTATATGTTAGAAGTACAAATTAAGTTTTTAATTGAAGTAAATAAAATATATGGACTGTAAAAAATATCTAGATTACTTGAGTTTTTAAAACTATTTTATTTTTTCACTATATACTAGTTTCGAGAGAATCAGAATCTCTCATCTTCAGGTGAACCTTACTTACCACCAAACTTTGATACAGTAAAAAAAAATATGAGGCGAGTGTTAAAGGCAGCAGAAACAGAGGGCATCCGCGAAAGATGTGGCCTAACCAGATAAATTAAGTATTGGAGGATGGCGCAGTTAGAAATTCCAACAATCGAAAAGCGTGCACGATAAGATGTATGAAAGTGTATGAAGCAAAAATGATGTGCCAGGACAGAAAAGTGTGGCATTCTATCTTCTCTGCCTACCCCTTAGAGAAGCGTGATGGTTGGTTAGCTAGTTTTGTAAGATCAACCCTTAGCACGTCCACAGCCCTGTGGAGCGAACTGTTCAAATAGACTGGATTCTCTACCTTCCGGTCTCGGCTGTCGAAATAAAGTCTCCGATAAAAAGGTGAGGTTCACAGGGCAAAATGAGGATGAGGAAATTGGACCATGGGAGGAGAGAGGTATATCCCACTTAGAGAATCCATCTGGATCGTGCTTGTCATATTTCCGATATTTCCGATAAATCTGATAACACCGCAGCTGCCAGACCTCAGCGTTTTGATTGCCCCGTACCACAATTCAAACGTGTGGCGTCCAATAATTGTATACATTTGGTTGTTAAAATGCTTTATAATAATGAAATTTATAATGAACATCGTTTACATAACCACCTGAGTTTATACATTTAACAAACTGGTTTCGAAAATAATCGTCAGAGTGACATTTTTTAGCAGCTTTCAACCCTTTTTTAATTTATTTGGAGGTTTATTTCTAGACCATATAACGGATAGAAGATTCGTTATCGATTTATAAGCGAAACAAGAGACGTGTTTTAAAAAGTAATGAACACAAAGTAAAGCATCCAGGAATTCTCCCATGGAAGATTTTTAATCCCGATGTTCCATTCGCATACTGCAAGGAAAACAATAATAGGTGTACATTAAGTAAATAAATTAGTTATAAATAAAAAACTGGTGTAAAATAAGTGATGGATATTTTCTATTCAATTCAATTCAATTCAATATATTAAATAATATGTATATTACAAACAATAATATGTATATTATAAATAATATGTATATTACAAACAAAATGTTTAAGGCATACATATTAGGAAGTATATATCAAAATAAAATAATAAATTAAAAATAACATAAAATCTGGTCAAAGGTGTAGGAGAATCCCGCTTCGGAAAACCCCCTCAGACACATGGAATATATCAATACCCAAAGCGATTTTGTTCAGCATAGCTGTGGCTCTTCTAACAGGCATAACCATCGGCAGGTTGGTCCTGTATATTGGAATGTGAAACAATCTGTGCTGAAGATGTCTAATGTAATTATCAGGAACATACAAAACAATGTTCTGCATAATTTCAGGATTATCGATCATACCGCGCAACAATCGATAAAAATGTGTAATCAAATACACATTCCTTCTAGTCTCTAGACTATTGTAGCCAAGCATACCCTGGAGAAACTCGGTTGGGTAAAGCCAACGATAATGCCCGTACTCCCTCATGTAGAGATATCTCAGAAACTTCTTTTGGACTTTCTCCACCATAAGAGAGTACTTGCCCCTATGTGGCCCCCACACTTAGTATACGTCCGTCTTAACGAATTAGGTAATTAAAATTAATTAAACAATAATTCATGAGCCGATAAATAATAACTTCTTCAAAAATTGCAAATTTATTTTGTGGTAACATTATTAATAAATAAGTTGACATGACAGTTCATATATGTTTGTCTTCAGGTAAACAATAGTATAACCAATGTGACACCAGTATATGTTGGGTACAAAAAGCAAAGGCAGCAAAATATGAATCCAAAAGTGCAGTCTTCTTCTTCTTTGTTCATACGGCGAGGGATTAGAGGGGTACATATTAGTTAGTGAGCCAGTCTAAGACTTCAGGAGTCACCCTGTGGACCTCAGCTGTTCCGCTGTGGAATGAGTGGAGTGGCCATTCGTTGAGCACATGTTCGGTAAGGTGTCCCGTTCATGTATGAGAACACAATCGCAAGAGGTATTAAAATTTGCGTAATTTTACACAAATTGCGAAAAAAATAAAAAACACTAGAATTGCTGTCATCTTGAGGGCTCTAGCGAGCTTTGAAGTGCATCCTTGTTCTAATAAAGCCATCTCTAGAAGTAACGTCAGTTACACTTTGTGAGGCGTCTATTATATTCTCAAGGAGCACCTTATTCGGTTGATGGATTATTATTTTTAATGCAGTCACCGAGGATAACTTATTTAAAATGTATTTAATTCTATATTTTATATATCTTACAAAATCATGTTTCCTATAAAATCTCGAATTCATTATATTATAAATTAGTTATTCTTGATGACTGCATTTAAAATTTTTTGGATATTGCTGCCTTTGTTTTTATCCCCTGCACGAATTAAAGAGAATTTTTTTAACCTTATCCGAAAATATGTAGTAAATTGGATGGTTTAAGATAGTTAAACGAAAATCGAATTTTCGCAAATTCGACAATTACTGTTATACTCCACATACATGTAGAGTATATAATTAATTTTCTTTCGGAATGCAAATAAAATAAATACTGATATTAATGTGAGGTTGCGTAGATTTCAATCTTATTCGTCTTATTAACCAAAAAAATACTCATTTCCAAATCAGCTCTAAGCATTCATATGAAGTATAGGTGGTTTGGATTAATCTGAATATCTTACAAAACTGTAATAATTTATTTTTTAAAACAAGCGTTCTTTTTACTGTTCTCTTTCTCTTTAACTCACTCGAGAATGGTGGAAAAATTGTATAATTATAACATAAATAAAGTGTACGAAAATATAAGCCTTTACCTACTTACTTAGATAAAATAGTACCTACTGCAAAACTTATTCATCCTATTAAAAACTTTTAACCTCCCTCTGGACGCAAAAATAGTTTTAGTTGGGTATTAAATTTAAGTTATATGCTTAAAAATTAATGCACAATATTTTAATTAATGGCACAACGATATTTTATATTAATTGAATTTAATTTTTGATTTATTTATTTAATTTAATATTCACGGAAGACCAACAGCACAACAAAAAAGAACAACAACACAACAAAATAGAAAACATTAATACAAAATAGATAGCCAGTTATAGGTCTCCTAGAAATTTGTTAATAATGATAAATATGTTATGAAATAAACGTAGGCATGTAAAGAATAATATAACAAGAAAGTAAAGAAATTTAAATAAAGAAAAAGAGATTTAATTATTAGCAGAAAAACTTAGGCATGTTAAGAATAATACAACAAGAAAGAATAAAAAAATTTAAACAAAAGAAAAAGAGACTTAATTAGTAAGCAGAAAAAAATTCTGCATTCGAAATTTTTCTTAATCTTGTGTGGCTGCACTCGAACAAATCAATATCCAAAAATGTTATCAATTTATTGAATGCATCGCATACCCTCTAGAAATATAAATTGTATGCACTACAATAGTTCAACATATATTGTAATTTATGTATTTACCTTCAACATACTTAAATACTGTTTTTAAGTGATCTTAATTTTATTTTTAACATGAAATACTACTGGATAAAACATCTCAACGAAAAATATTTTACGTGTTGAAATTTCCATGATTTTCTCTCACACAAATCGCAAATTGTATTCAAACCCGGGATTGGACCTTTTCCACCAAACTGACCACATATTCTTTTATATTATCTTTTTTCGTCGACACCAGTTGACCAAAAAAGAAAAAAGCTGGAAATGTATTCTGTTGAAATCAAATCCCAAATCGAAGCAGTCTCAGTCACCGGAAAACTTTTTGCTTCCAACAACTTGACACTTCGAAATTGGAAATTCCAATTTAAGGATCCTTTTTTGAAATTCCAACACCGTTCTGACAGATGCTTTTGTTAGAAGAATTCTTTAGCGAACAGTCTGTAATATACTTACACAGAGATAGTCTTTATTCATATTCAGGCTTTATGTAGGTATATTTTTTGATTTTGTAGAATATATAGCTTATAGGCTTCGCACGCGGAGATTTTTAGTAATTTTTAGTCATATTTTATCAATTTGTGTACTTACCTTAACATATAGATCTATATCGTTGCTGATTTTTATAGAACTTTTAGAGTTTTACAACTTCTTCGTAGAAAGTAAATGAACATTTATTTAAATATCTCTTACCGTTAAGGCGTTACGTTCTTACGTTCGTAAAAAACTCATAGCTCGACCATTTTTTCGTCGAATTTATTGTAAAATAGGTCATCACGAAAAGTTTTTTTATTTTAATGGGATAATTTATGTCCACCCTGAAAGTCCATTCTAAATATTGGTGAAAGAATTTTTGAAATCGGATTAGTAGTTTCGGAGATTATCTCCTACATACAAACTTAAAAATTTTACCTCTTCATATATTAGTAAAGATTTGTTATAGATTTAATTTAAACATTACTTCGTATGGTATCATTGGGTAGGGAGGAGCATATGTAACTTCATTAAATACAGTATTAATAGAACAAAATAGCATTATTAAATTTATTTTTAAAAAGCTCAGGTCCTACCCTACAAGTCGATTATTCCCAGAATTATATTAAATAATTCCCTTCTTAAATAATTTTAATATTTTAATGTGTGGCCAGTCTGTAAAAGGTGGTTTGTGAATCCTGAGAAATTATTATTATTTAGACCTAAGTGATATTCTTTCTTCTAATTTTAAAACTATGTCCCGTTTTTCTTATATAAATAATCGTTGCATTTATATGTACATATACGTTTTTATTGCATTGCATTGCATTTATATGTACATATACATTTATATGTACATATACTGGAATAATTTAATAGATTGCACCACCTTGGGAGAGTAAAATTTAGGTAGAAATTGGGCGATTTTTTATGAGCTGATAAATTATTTTTATCGGCACATATTAAGGAATTCTTCTGATAACACATGACTTCGACACGGTAGTACCACGTAATACATAAATAAGGAGCATCCTGGATTCGACACGTTATTGCTAGCGAATACTTAACGCAACACTGAAAACGTTTCAGCCTGCTTTCGACACGGTATTGCAAGCCAATACTCACAACAACGTATCAGCCCCGATGATGGACCCTGCAATGAGATCCGGAACATCGGCCAGAAAGGTCGTACAAACACGGCATAATACCTTGAAAATAATAAACCTGAAGATTCTGAACGGCCGTATAAACCTAAGAACGTTCTCATCTTAATAAGTTCCAATAAAAAAATTAAAATAATTCAACACCCGATTTCAAACATCAAAATTTTTCTCTCTTAGAATGGTGTAAACCCTTAATCAAATGAAATTATTAAGCATTAAAGTAAGTTACTTTTTGTAAAAAAAGTGGGTCTACTTCAATTTGACAATTTTTTTTTCCGAAATTTTGTTTATATATTAAGCCGGTCACCGTTAGAAATAATCAATGTGGTTTTTACAATTTTTATTATTTCTTTGAAATAAATAATTATGTCCAACAACAAAGTATAAACGCTAACATCAAAGAATAAAATAAACTCATTTTTTTAAGGGAAATCCTCTACAGAGACACTTTTGCCTCAAAAGCAAAGTAAAGGTCGATACATTATATTTATGGTTGATTCAATCTCCGGTGCGCATAAAATACAATATGTTATATTCACTTTACGCGTACTGGACGTCTGGAACTGTACGCCAGAGAAACTTTCCTCTAAGGACGCTCTGCTTTAGAAAATATCTGTATGGCATTTATGAAAAAGTAACATAAATCGAAGCTTAATGAAAAATGAATTTATTCAATAAAAAAATATGTAAAAAAAATAAACTTTCGTGCAAAGATTGTACGGCGTTTTATATTGGAAAAACCGGCCGTAATTGTAATATAAGAGTTAAAGAGCATTTAAAATGTTTGAATAATCATTGTTTTTCTGAATTTTCAAATCATTTATTAGAAAATGATCACGGTTTTGATAAAGATTTAGGACTTTTTATTTGACACATCTATTATTTTGGTCTAAAATTGAATAATTTAGAATCATTAGAAATTAGTGAAGCATGAAAAACTCAACAAAATATTATTAATAATCAATTAAATTTAACTACTTGTCCACTTAAAAAAAATTCTAATAATTTTGGGTAATCAAGAACTTCAGCAATAATATTTAAAATAATTTTTAAATAATTTAGAAAACCATAACAAAAGATGGAAAGGTTTTTCCGAAACATGTAGGTGTAATTAATCATATAATTAGATTAAAACAAATAATAAAAATAATTTTTAAAATGTTAATACAAAGTTGCTCAACCAGTTGAAAAAAAATATATACCTATATATGTATCCAAATAAATATAATATAAAATAAATATAAAAAATATATACCTATATATGTATCCAAATATTTATATGTACAAATATATTTTCTTTAATCATGTAAAATACCTGTCACATAATTATGATACTAATAATAATGTGTATGAAAGAGACTTTATACTATGGCCCAGGGCTCACAACCTGTATGACCTGGCTTAAGTGATCACTTGCAAAGTTCATCACTCCAACATCATTTCCATTGTAAGAACATCCACACATTATCAAATTTTTGAAAATATTTATATTCCTGCGAGGTTTTAATGTTTTCCAAATAACTCTCTGTATGTTCGAATTATAGAATCTTCCGTATATTTTAATGGTCTATGTTAGTTAGTATACATAGATTTTGTAGTTTGTAATGATACCTCTTTATTTTAAAGTAAAGTATTAGCAACACCTATTATTATTTATGTATTTACGATATTCTTCCAAATTCTTTGACATATATAGTAGAATACGCCTGAAAATCAATATTTTCAATTTAACTTCTTTCATACACAAGTAAAGTTTTTTAACAATAAAAAAAAATTCTGATAAATTATAAATAAATAAATTACAAACCAATAGATAACTGCTATTAAGGTAAAAATATTTTTGTAGGTAGATTTACGTATTTAAATTACACATTCTGCATTATAGTATTTATTTTATCCAAATTTAACAATTTAAAAGATGCAACAAAAAAAATCAATATGTTTTCACTAAAATCCGAACTAAAAACTTTTTTTTTCTGGGGAAAGACGATAGTAGTTTTACCACAGTAACACGCAATGCTTACGAAATATCTTAATCATAGATTTAGCCTATTTGCAGTACACAATAATTAAACATATGATATATTATTAATACCTTATACAGAGATTGAATCAAAACATTCAATTATACATATTTTTAGTTTATTATATATGGATTATAAATTTCGTATTATAAATATGTTATTTGTAATGTTGGACATAAATATTAATTAACTAAAAAACTTTGTATTGACCACTTGGAGTAACTCTACGTCTATCGGTTTCGATAGCACTGTATTTTTGTCAGGACGGACGCATACTAACTATCTATTACATTCCAGAAAAAAAATCTATTTTAGCCACGCCCCCGTTCTAAAATTGATTTTTTTGCTTGAATAAGTAGGCCTGACGAATATACAGTGCTATCAAAATCGGTAGACGTAGAGTCACTCCAAGTGGTCAATACAAAGTTTTTTAATTAATTAATAATGAAAGTATATTTTATTTACATTTAAAAATAATTTACGAACAAAAAACTATCCTAATAAATTAATCATTACATTAAAGAGCATTATAATAACTTTCTAAATCCTGACTATCTTGCAAAATTTCTCAAAATGAGAATCAAAATCATTGCTGGGACGCACAAACATTATTTTCAAAGAAATGTTCCATTTTGTCTAAAAAAAATAAAATTCAACGTCAATGGGCAAGTCACATAGCTTGGAGGAACATTGGATATCCGTTGGACAAACGCAGTCATCTGGTGACACTCGAGGGAAATCAGCGGGCCGACAAGCCGTCCTAAAACTTCATTCAGGGTGGCTCTGGACTAACGAAATCTTCAAACTCTGAGGAAATTACATGGCAGTGAATAACATTGGACACAGTAGATCTAAAACGTTTGATATGATAAAGACGAAGGAAGTTATTTAAAATTTAATCTTGCATTTAGCAAATTCAATATGGTTTATTAGTCAGATTCCCATTTCAAAACCTAATGTTTTCAAGATTCAATATTTTTCCTATATCAGGTCCCCAAATTTATTTTATAATTTTATTATTATTTTTTTTAATTTGGAAAATCATTGTTTACAATATTTTTTTTTACAATGGAGTTATTTTTGTTAATTAAAGCTACTCAACTAGGCAATGCCCGTATCGAAATTGAATAAAGGAGGCTCCGTCGAAGTTATTGCTACTAGCTATGAGACACCTGTATATTATATATAAATTAATTATTTTTATTTATATATATATTAATCAATGTTCTTGTGAGCTTTTACTCTATAAATGTCTACAAATACAGCGTGCACACAAAACACACTAAACACAATAACTCAATATTTCAAAAATTGGCCAATTACAGTAAACACAGAAGTGTTAAAATACTGTCTATAGGATCTTTAAGAAACGGGCCGGGATGGGCATGTATTACCTGAACGCACCCACCTTGTGCGTCTCCCTCCCGCACCTTCCATATAGTTTGTGCACGCCCGTTCTACCAATGAAATTGATATTTACTAATTTATCTGTTCACTTTGTGTTCCTTTTTTCATGACGATGAAAAGGAAAAACTTATATTATCCTTCTAATAACGACATAAGTGAATTTGTCCGCCTTTGGGATAAGAGATATGATATTGTCATTTACTATTTTGACTGTTAACTCTGTGTGCCTTTTTTTCATGATGATGATAAGGGGAAAAGTTATACTATCCTTCTGATAAGGACATAAGTGAATTCTGCCGCCCTTGGGATAGGAGATATGATATTGAAATTTACTATTTTGACTGTTGTCTATGTGCCTTTTTTTCGTGCGTGTGTGTCACTTCTGATAAGGTGGAAGTTGTATTTTCCTTCTGATAAGGATATAAGTGAGTTCTGCTGCCCTTTCGATGTGGGATTCACTATGGAATACCGCAGTGCTGTTTCAACATTGCCCTGGATCCGAAGGATCTACGACAAAAAATAAGGGCGTGTTTCCTTCCCCACTGACTGCCCCATAAAACTTTCACACAATCCATCTCCCAGATAACTTATCAAGACTCAAATCCGTGTGCAACAATTATGAATAAAACACTGTATTTGTTTGTTCCACTTTTTTATTTTGACACATGTTCCGGAAACCTCCGTTTCCTTCCTCAGGTAAGTTTAAATCACTTATTACACAAAGAATGCGTTACTACATTCAATAATTTATCTAATATTCTTTAAAATTTATTTAACAATGTATAGATATTATATAAAGCTCTAGTGAAATCTTGAATATAAAATCAATAAGTATTACGATTTCCCTATTATAATACACGCGTATAAACCATTGAATCAATCGAATATAATGAAACCAAAGAGCACATTAAATCAATAATTTACATATTCTTATATGATCACACTAGATTGATTCACTAAACATACATATTATGAATGTTGCTATATCAGGTCGAATATGCTTGTTATTAGGATAATGGGCTCAGTTTTAAATAATAATGTAGTGTTATATAAAAATAATAATGTATTGTAATAATGTATTAAAAATAATGTACAGTTTGGCCTCCACCGCCGCTGTGATAGGACGCTCTCCTGATGACGCTGGATAAGACCAGCAAAACGTCGAGATTTGCTTCTCGGTGAAATATGCGGTTCGAATAAAATATCTGTTTTATTTAACACATAAATAATGTATTGTGTTTTATGTATTAAATACTTAGCATTCTGTATGTCTCATAAAAAATAAAATAAATGTACACTGTGTACTTTTCTGGGATATTCTGGCATGTTTATCTGACCTCTCTGGCCGACGTCTCGGATCCCATTGCAGGGTAGGGTCCACCATCGGGGGGAGTATATGTTGATGTTAAGTATTGGCTTGCAATACCGTACCTAAGTCAGGGTGTGCTATAGTTTGTGTTAGGTTATGTACTGTCTTGCATTACCGTATCGAAATCAGGAGTGAGTGTGTTAATCTATTGTGTGGTGATACCGTTTAAAGACAGATGTTGTCAAGAGTTTTTTGTGGCGTTAAGACCATCATGTCATCCGTCATTTTTGATAAAACTAATTTTTATTTAAAACTAGCTGTAATGACGGTACTTTTACATGTCGATTCCAAGGAATGGGTATTTCTTTATTTTATTTTTAAAAAAAACGAAAAAAAAAAATTTTAAAAATGGAAAAAAATATTTTCAAACATACAACGAAATTGTAATAATTGGGATGTAAATTCCTTGATTAGTTTACTAAAAATTATCCACCCACCGAATCAATAAATTACAACTCTCACATGAAAGCGCTCGATGAAACAGGCTTTTCACACGTCACGAAATGTGTACAAATAATACATTTCCCGAGCATTTAACATGTCGGCGCCGTTCCACCCTTCGACGCCAAATTTCAAACTTTTTTACCCGCCGCAGGTTAGGGACGTTTCGCGCATCCGTTGGCCGCTCATGAATGATGCATGGGAAAAATCGAATTCGGGGCCATCTATTGACCGCCAATATGGCATCAAAATATGTGGGAAACGTTTCAATTGTAATCCTGGAGGCCCTCGGAATTTCAGATCACCTCTCCAAGAGTCGTCCCCTGTCCCGAGCCCTCTTCAGTGGGAATTTATCATTTTCGCAGAAAGTCAATACGGCTCTCGACGCATTCGGAATGTAAATCGAACGAATACAATACGTAGAACGAAAATCACATTTTTAATCGTTCCTTATATACTAGCTATCACTCGTCAAAAGTGACATTTTTTGTCATATATATTTCGGCTACCAGTTAAGGCTGTGAGACAGCGCTATCTAGAGTAGCGTAGCGTTAGTGATGGAGATTATTAAATAGGGAATTATGCTTTTTTCGCTTCAAATACCTCATTGTATTTCCATCTGGTAGCATTAGTGACGTACATTTTTATATATAGAATTATGTATTATGATTAATACCAGTGACATGATATGCGATAAAGTAATGGATGCCCTTATTAGATTTAATTTTCATTGAACTGGAATGTTTAAAATAAAATCTAAATATTTAAAAAATATATATAATCCCACATTATAATAATTTATATTTATTCCTTTTTTTTAAAAGTATTTTAAGTATTAAAAGTATTTTTAAAGGTATGTTTTTAAGGTAGTATATATTTTCATGGGTTGTAGCTGCGAGAGGCAATTAAAAATACTGGAAATTAATTAGCGAGACAAAGTAATTTAAAACTTCTTCTTCTTCCTCAACCTTCTTCCTTCCACTGCTGGATAGACCTCTTCCATTTTCCTGCACGTATCTCTGTTTCTCTCCTTTCGTATCCAGGTTCTTCCTGCTTGCTGGACTATGTCATCAGACCACTTTTTGGAGGTCTTCCAACGCTTCTACTTTTCATCCATGGCTTCCACTGTAGGATTCTGGTTGCCCATCTAGTATCCTTCTCTCGAGTTATATGTCCAGCCCACTGCCATTTTAATTTCGCAATACGGTCCATAATATCGGCCAGTTTTGTTCAGCGTCCTATTTCTTCATTTCTGATTTAATCTCGAAGGCTCACGCCGAGTATCAGCCTTTCCATGGCCCGCTGTGTACACTTTAATTTGTGTATGCTTTTTTCTGTTACTGTGTTTTTGTGATACTGTTTCTAGGCCATATTTCAACATCGATAGGATACATGTGTCAAATATTTTTCTTGTCAGGTATACTGGGATAAATGCCAAAAACCTTCCAAAAACATTTAATATTAATTAAACCTAATTCT
The DNA here is from genome assembly GCA_016648135.1 of Agrypnia vestita. NCBI lineage: Eukaryota > Metazoa > Arthropoda > Insecta > Trichoptera > Phryganeidae > Agrypnia > Agrypnia vestita. Next base: position 37,486 of record JADDOH010004030.1, on the reverse strand, counting down.
ATTCTTGAAATTACACTATTTGACAATGTATCACTCGTTAATGATCACTTTGTTATCGCTGGGGAAACTTTATTTAACTCTCGCTGGAACATTCCATCCAATTCTTGTACGTAGTAGTCACATTTATTTATTTCGCCACTTAGGTAAGAACTGGCTCTATAATTTCGCTCGATATTTGTCGCTCTAAAATTCCACGACTGGGCACCAATCGCATATTTAGAAGGTTTCTGTCACTTCTGGGCTGTTCCAGGCATCTCTCAAATGTTGTAAATAACCATAGAGTGCTGCAGGCTGTTCTAAAAGGTATTAAAGGCTTCGATTTTATTATCGACATCGACACATTACGAGGAATTCTCTACGTAATCACTATTTACCACCTCGTAACAATATTTACAATTTTCTTATTTAGTTATGTACCTATATGAATTAAAGCAATCCGATTTCAAAACATTGTGTTAATACTTGTTAACACAATGTTTTGAAACCGGGTTGCTTTAATTTATAAAACACGCAAAGGTTAAAGACAAGATAATATTATTTTATAAATTTCAAAGCTTAACAAAAACAGTTAAGTAGATATATTTGATTTCAAAATGGTTTTTAATTTAGTCAAAATTATAAACTTTGCTCGTCCAAAAATAAACGTGAAAACCCAACAGAATGTTGAAAAAACAGTGCCGAAGTTTATTTACAATAAAAACAGCAGAATATGGGGGTGGTTAATTTTTGTAATTATTCAGGAGGGTAACGAATCGACGATGCGATGACTTTTACGACATGGAATATTTGACAGAAAAACTGTAAACAGTTTTATACTTTTATTTACAATATTACATTTAAAACATTACATCACTGTCACAAGATGGTAAAAGCAGGTAAAAGTAATAACTATAATAATTGCATAATTTATATAGCACCAAAAATTAATTATATAGATTACGAAACAATTTACCGGCCAAAAAAACATATTTACTATTACTTAATATTCCATTTTAAAAATATAGAAGTATGTGAGCTGTGAAATCTATGTATACTATATAGTGGAAAGTACCATAGATTTCTCTAGCATGTCGATTCGAAAATAATGAAAAAAACTGATTTAAAACGAATATACAACTTTCAAAAATTAGATAATGTGTGGATGTTATAACGTAGAATTGGTGAACGTCGCATTGCATAAAGTGATCACTTAAGCCAGTTCACACTGGTCATAAAGACTTCCATACACTATTTACATTTAAAGACCTCCGACTCTGTGAGACTTCTATAATTTACCTTAATTTGTAAATATTTATTAATTTATTCAATGCTTCAGGGCTTTTAGAAAAAATAAAAATAAGGTATTACAATATCAATAACACAAGCTACAGAAGGTATTTGTAGTTTTATGCATGAGTTAATTATTATGTTTTATACAAGAACACTTCGTAAATTCACATCAAGTAATTCATACCGAGACCACAAAAACCAACATATAAAAATAAACAAGATTTTTTACTTAGCGAGATGATAATTCGAAGAGCTTTTAGATATTTAAACACTATCAAGGTCGTTTTTATTTCCTTGACTTTTAAACACTGTTCCTTTGTAAGCTTCAGTTTCAATACCGATAAATCGGCGCATATTGTATACATAATTATTACATACTTAATACAGACACATTACTATATAAATATAAGTATAAGATAGCATGTAGAAAGCCTCTCAGCCACCACCTACCTCGCTAGATATACAGAAATACCTGTTCTGAGGTAGGTAGCTTTTGTTATTCATCATTGGAAGTAAGTACAGAGAAAAACATATGTGGGTTAAAAAAGCAAAGGCAGCAATATTAGAAAAAAAATTAATGCAGTCATCGAGGATTTACTGAATTCGAGATTTTATAGGAAATATAACCTTAAAATTTATTCTTTGGAAGAGATAGATAAATACATATTAAATTTGTAATCCTCGGCGATTGCATTCAAAAAATTATTAAATTTTTTTGGATATTGCTGTCTTTGTGAAGTGTGAAAAAATTGTGAAAAAATATTAAAAAAAACAAAATTAGGTAACAGAAACAATGTATTTAGTAGAAAAGAAAAAAAAATATGGAAGAAACTAAATAAACGCAACTTAGGGAAAATAAGATAAAAAATAAAATATTTAAATATCGACAGACCAAAATTTATGACTGAAATTGAATAATTTAGAATCATTAGAAATTAGTAAAGCATGAAATAGCAAACAAAATATTATTACTAATCAATTAAATTTAACCAATTCTAAAAAAATTTCCAATAATTGTGAGTAATCAAGAACTTCAACAATAATATTTAAAAATAATTTAGAAAAACAAAAGACATTATTCATTTTGATATTTTGACAAAATATTTAAAAATCAATATATAAAAATGTCAATCTACATACGATGTTGCTGAATCAATTGAAAAAATATTAAAATATTTACCCACAAAGCATGCACACCAACTCCCAGGGATATTTTCTCGAATCAATAAAATTTACCTGCATATTTTCCCGTTCATTCTCGTACGTCCGCCGTGGAAGGGTTGAACAATGCGGGGTACGGAGCACCCCGGTCATAAATTACCGAAATGGTTCCGGAATTTGTGAAATACTGTTAAAGACCAATAACGATTTCGCTGGGTCGTCTGGGCCATTCGGACCTGCTTGACAGAGACTCTTTACGTGCATTTTAACATTTCACTGCCCCATAAATGCAACGCTGCAGTCCTATTGAATTGTGTTTTACAAAAGTGACTTGTACGTACGGGGAGTCGAGGGATTCTTTTTGCATACGCTCGTAACGAACCTGTTACTATTTGATTCTTATTCGATGTCAGTTCGATTGTTATTAACGGTTATTGCGATTTTTTCGCCGCTGCAAACGACTTCGTAAAAATAACTGCGTTATGCAGATTGGACCGGGGAAATTACAATTTGTTTAATGTTTTGTGAAATTCTTTGTATCCAGGAGTAATGTAGTTCAATTCTTCTTTATTTTCATTTTCTCTTCACTTTTTGCCGTAAGATTCTTTTTTTTGTATTTCTAGTAGGTCCATCCCTTAATTTTTAAATAGTGCCTGATTCATTATGTACCTACCCCTAGTTTTACTGGAATATTAACATCAGACACACTAGAAGATGGTTCAGATATTGTCAATCCTTTTTAAGGGAGGGTTAGTTTTGTAAGGGGGGAATGATTATAGCCTTCAATAATATTGACCCATCAATTGTATTTAAACATTTATATATACAACTCAGTTTACAGTAAGATATAAGATTATTGAGTCCAGAATAGATACATTACGAGTATGTTATTAATTCGAGTATAAACTTAGCTTTGTAACGATATATGCTACTCTCTATCTAGTGTACTTATAGGAATGTTTGTTTGATGTATGATCCTGATGACAGCGATTTCTTTTTCATGCTTCTCTATTGATTACTATTTTTTTTTTAACTTTATGATCCCTTTAAACAAACATTGTCATATCATAAATATTATGGCACGTTTCACAAAAGTAAAACTAAATGTAAGCACAAAATATGTTATAAAAATGCATATGTTATATATATGCATGTCCATATTTTGCTGCGGTATGAACAACGCAAAACCGTCTGAGGTCTAATGAGTAAAAGATGTGGAATTTTGCACAAGATTTCGTTTTAATACAACAAAATTATTTTTATTAACAAAGATTTATTTGTTCAGTGTTTTACAGAATAAAGAATATTATATTATAATATTGACGTATTTGAAATATTGAAAAAAAAATGCAAACATTGAAATCCCTTATTTTTTTAATGTTTATTAATCATAATCAACGAACATATCTATTTTAACAGCCTTTTTCCAAAACTTAATTTGTAGTTTTTACGCAAGAATAAATTACAGTACATTTCAGACTACATTACTTATGGTCCTTAAATAATAATATAATCCAATATCTCCGTAATAAATAATATATTTATTTTTTACGTAACATTTAATTTTGGTTTAAAAACACTTTGAACTAGCTCTATTACGCTCGTATATCGGTAGGTAACTATTAAGTAATTTTTTTAAATCAGTCAATTTGTTTTATTTTGTTCAGCTATACATTGTACGGCAGTCATGGGCTTTTATTATATTTGTACGTCTTTGGTCATCTTATAAAATAATCTCTCGTATATATGAAGGGTGTAACAGAGCTAGTCCACAATACCTTACAGGTGGATTCCTGTCTGGATTGTGAGTCGAAAATATTCAGACAACCACGACATAATATCAATTGTTAAGGAGATATGCGAAATCATTTTTTATCAATATTTCTGATTTACTTTTTGCAAAACGTTTAACTATCATTACGCTCAAATCTATCGCTTCAATACAAGTCAAATAAAATCATAAAAGCTTTTCAGAAATTGAAAATAAATTTTATTAAAGGTCTTTATCATTTTATTTGACTTGTATTAAAAAGAAAGAATTTTTCATTATGGATTTAATAAGTTTTGTAAAAAAGAAATTTTCAAACCGATTTGCTTTTTCACATTATAGATATTTCATTTCTTAATAAGTACTTAAGAAATAGACATAATGCAGCAATTTTATTTTTTTTCAAAAATTTTCTTAGCATGTAATAGTTTTACATGTACCTTTATAAGTTTGCCAATAATAAAAAATAATAATCGATCGCTTCCTAGTAAAAAATTGCCCATTTTTATCGAAATTTTATTCTGTTGTAATCCTTTAACGGAGTCAAAAAAGTCATTTTTCATTTTTTTTTAAATGACCGAAAAACCGGTTTACCGGTTAAATGACCGGTTTACCGGTTTTTTGGATTTTAACCGGTTTGGAGGCCCTAGTCATCCTCCTCCATATTTACTTCTTCTTCTGAAAGTGTATACAGAAAGCAGTAAATAATACTGTACGTGTGAACTTTATTTGAACCCGGTTGGGAATAGCCGCTGGGCTGCGCTCGAAAAGAAGCCAAGTCATGTGTCCAATTCATTACCGCGGCGTGACAAGTGATTTATGATATTCGCAACAAAGGTTCATTTAACAACGGAGGCCTCCGCCCGCCGAAAAAAGAACAAAATGGGATTTCTCACTTTTAAATTTGGAAAAATACAAAGTGAGCCTTTTGTTTCGAATTAATGAAAAATCCGTTTGCTTTCCGTGTAATGAAGATCTATGTTTGCTACTCATTAAAATGTCGCCAGGGGAGGCGAGATGGCTAATGAGACATTTCGACCAGAAACGTGAAATTTTTTATTCGAAACTAGGCCAAAACATACATTTTCCTTTTATTCGTGTCTATTGTCATGCACGGCCTCCATTTGCTGGACTTTTATTACCATGTTTTTATATCAATACGGGATCATGGGTGTGGGAGGCAAATTAAAAACTTTAATTAAATAATGTTTTATTATTTACATAAAGTCACCGAATACGAATATAATCGGAAGACTGTTTTTTGATTCACAATAATGGTTTCTACATACATAGAATATTTCACACACAAATGCTGAATAACTTGTCTCCCATATACTGATTTAATGTTAACAAAATCGTTTCTTTAGCACGTTACTTAAATCGCTCAGATTCGCACTCGAAAACTTCTCGCTCGTTAGTAGGTACTTTCTTGATTTACTATTGCTGGAATCACAAAAGCGCGAGCAATACATGCCGAACAGTTTTGTTCTCTATGATGATAGCTCGCTGTCAACTCTGGCACACTGAGTGCGCAGTAGTCGATCAATCCCTTTTGATAGGTAATGTCACTTCTAGAATCCTGTGAACCGTAATAATTTCGATTGTGCGTAATAACATCTCGCGACAATATTTAGACCTCGTATTACATCAACTCGCATTTTTTTCATTGGCACAATTTGATTAATTCATTTTCTTTAATTTTTCTTTGTATTTTCCTTTATTGCACAATGCAAATTTAAATTAATTGCCTACACTCCATCAACTTCAATTTCTATTACCTCACCCTTATTTCTTTCACTCCCATTCCTATCTAGTCTAGCCTATTTTATACGTTTCGTATAATTTTTTTCTTTTTCTGCTTAATTTGGTATTTTGGATTTTTTATATAAATATTTATTATTCTTAAGTAGCAGTAATCTTAAATATTTTCTTTAACTTTTTTCTTTGTGGTCAGTCATTTTCAAAGTTTGAATAAATGTGGCGATCTCGCGTAAAAAAGCTTTTATATATTCAAATTATTTAAAAACACGTGATCACGATTAAAATAAACAAAAAAAATTGTTCATATTGTCCCTGTGATAAACTGCGTATATATCTATGATAAACGATTATTATCTTTGTACACTTACATAGTAATTATGGTAAATTCTTAATTATGCGTCGCGCGGACGTCCCTTGTTCCGGGGCATTCCAGACTGTGATTGTTAAAATGCGGGGCAAGGGAGTGTATAAACAGTGCCATCTGGGAGCGTTAGTTTTGCTAACGTCGTTTCGGTCGCGAGTTGGGCTGTGAAAACAGCGCCATCTAGCGTAGCGTAGCATCACGATAACTGTATAAATATTATGTGTATAGTTTTCTGGGATATTCTGCGGTGTATATGTGACCTCTGTTTCTGATTCTGAACGGCCGTGAAAACCTAAAACCTTTTTAACTTTTTAAATGGTTAAACTCCATTCCAAAAAAAATAAAAAAATAAAAATCCCATTGGTTCAATTAGCAACGAACGTTATTGCACAGAAAATTTTTGTACCATAAATAAAACTAAGGATTTTGTAAAGATCTTATTCTTCAATCTTTCAAAGTTATTTTTACTTCTTTTCATTTAACTCGTAGCGTCTGCTTGCTTCTCTGTCGAAAAAACTTTGGATCGATTTCTAACCCTTTTTCCGTGATCCAAACGAGCTGAAACTTTACAGACAGACTTGAGGCGACGATAAAAATAACCGAACAAATTTTCGTTTAAAAAAATTAATAATAATTGTGTAATTTTGGATTTTTCGAATTTTTTTATTACTCGCTTTCGTAGCGTCGCCTAACTTGAGCCCAACGCGTAGGTTTCCACTAGTAAATGGAAAAGATAGTATAATAAAAACTTGTTTTTTTTATGTTAGTTTTTTTTATCAATTCTGTACATTCAAATCAGTGTCTTAAATTAAGTTGAAAACGAAAAGTGACGCCGCTCTACACTGTTCATTTGTGACCGCTAAGAACCAATGTCAAAGTTCCAGGGAATCAAATTATTTTAAACAATGTTCTCCGACGAGCTTCGCCGAGAGATTTGAACCAGCTCCGAGGCAATTTTTAACCGTTCGCTGAAAGACTTTGTTTTAAATGGTTTTAAGCCATTTTATCATAGATCACCAGCATCCAGCCGGAGATATTTCATCCGGTCTTAACAGGAAAGTTTTCTGATAACAATCTCGGCACGTCCGTTCCTCCCTTTCCAGTTAATTTTCTCGATCTTTAAGAAAGTTGTAAATTCCAACTGAGATAAAAAATTAAAGGGATAACTGCCAGACACTAAAACGAGCGAAAGGGCGAAATTCCCTGCGATCGTTAAATAAATAAGTGTTATTTATAGTAAAAGCTGACAAGTAAGAAGAAAGTCGTTTGATAAATACTTTACGTGAATAGTTTGACAGAGTTTCCGCTTTTACTCGCTTCCTTGCGAGGGTATTTTTAATTTTCGCTCGTGGCACACACGCATTTACATTTTTTTCCGAATTTTTCAAATCGAAGTTTGTTTAATTATTTTTAATCAAAAGTTCTCAAATTAAAACTTTTCGATTTCATTCATATTTTTTGCTGCGTACCATAATAGAAGTTTTAAAATAACAATGCTTTTTCCAAACTTAGGCAAAGCTGTTGGAGTTGTTATTTTGAATAAAAATATTCGATAAATTAAACAAGTGTCTGGAATTACACATAATATTAAAAGAAAAAGCAAGCTACATATTTTAAATATGGATGCGTACACGGAATACTTGTCATGTTAATATTTTTCTATTTTCTATTAACACTTGTGATTTATAAATAGGAATAACTTGGTGATCTCTTGCAGGAAAGCTCAAACAAGCATGTTTTCACATAGAGTTTTCAGGCGTATTGTGCCGTGTTTCTACAACCTTTCTGGCCGATCTTACGCATCTCAATGCTGGGTTCATCACCAGGGCTAGTGTTGTTGTGAGTGTTTTAGTATTGACTTGCAATACTGTGTCGAATGCAAGATGAATTATTGTCAGTATTGTGCTAAGTACTGGCTAGCTATACCGTGTCGAAAGCAGTGTGTCGCTCCTCTTATATAATACCTGTGAATACCGTACCTGAGACACGTATTGTTATGAGTTGTCTTGTATCATGTGGATGTTTCACCTATTGTCAGATTTCTATCTTTGCGGAATCTGCGACGAGATTGGTTTTGAAGCGATGGATGCCATGAGATTTTCAATTTGAGACTATCATCATTTTTAATATTCACCGGATGCTTATGGATCTCAGATGCCTCCTTAATATGACGTGCATGATGACTCTTAGGATTTCTTGGGATCTTAGGTCCGAATGCAAAATCAGGCAGGTGTTCAGAAAGTGCTCAACCAATGTTGATTTTCCTAGGTTTGCATGTCTGTTTGTACTCGTCGGATATTGCCCACGCTTTTTATCCCTTAAGAATAAAATGTTTTATTATTTTAATATTTAAAATAATAAGTCAAAAATTACTCCTATACATAAGAATGGTTCTACCTGCCGATGGATATGCCTGTTAGAAGAGCTATCGCTATGCTTAACAATATTACTTTGAATATTGATCTCTATCATATGTCTGAAGGGGTTTTATGAAGCAGGATTCTCCTACATTTCAATAAGAATTCTGATGCATATAAATAAATTTAAAATGTAAATTTATCATAAAATTTTAATACTGTCATGTGTCGTAGCTACGGAAGGAATTTATTAATTACTGATTATTTAACTATTCAATGTACAAAATCACTCAACACTATTTAAAGTAACGCTATTTTTTAAATTACAATATTTCGCAATATATCACTGGTAAAAAAACACTATATTATCGCTGGAACACTTTATTTAACATTCACTAGAACATTCCATCCAGTTTTCGCTCGCAGTAATCGCTCCGATTTATTTTTACTTTTTAGGTAAGAACTTCGATTATTCGCTCATTTATCGCTCCGAATGGCCACCCCAGCCGTCACAGTGTTTTCGCCTGTCAAACACAAATACTTTCTCGCCGCAGCCGGCGTTCTTATTTATATCTGAAAATGCTGGTATCGAATCTCCTAGACCTTTCCAGTGTTTAGGAGAACGTTCCCTTCTTAGTTTTTCTTCTAGGCTTTTTTAGGTTTTTCTCGAATGATTCAGATGCCTCCCGAAAGCGCCGTAAATCACCCAAACAGTTTTAAATTTTTCGATTGTGTTGTGACAAGTGACAGGAGTGCGCAATTCTTTTAAGCATCTCGTTACATTACCATAAGAATGACACAGCTCTTAGAATTTTCTGTAGTTTTGTATGGAATTGAATCATGAGCAATGACTAAAACAATGCTTTAGCGATTTGTATTTGAGATATGGGTATACAGACAATTTTGAAAAAGAAGCTGGATAGATATGGTCACTAATGACTATGTGATGTTTCGGATGGAAGAGAAAAAAGATATCCTTAAAACAATAAAAACCCGGAAATCGCAACATTGTGGACATATCATGAGATATCCGGAACAATATGACATCCTGCATCTCATCATTCAAAGGAAAATTGCGAAAGAAAAAGATCCTGGAAGACAAAGGACATCCTGGCTAAACAATATAATGCAGTTGTGCCAGTAATCTACGGTCCCAATTATTTTGAGCCGAAGTAATGATTGTTTATATACCATAACATGGATGAATAATAAAAGAATAAGAAGTAGACAATTTTTAAATCTTGTGTAGCCCGACCACATAGTTCTATTTGGTGGCTAAGATTGCAAACGTATGTACGAAATAGCGTGTATTAAAATTAAAATTTTATGATTTAATTTATAATTTTTTACTCAATTTTATTTAACTTTACTTTTCTGCCAGGGATAGGGACAAATATCGTAAACAATATCTTCTTGAACAACCTGACTGGAAGATACTGATTACAAATATTGTAATAACAATTAACTGGGAGATATTTATTACAAATATTGAAATCATTATCTTCCTCACCAACTTGGCGCACTTCCTGATCATCAATCGCTCTGAAATTTAGCAGGAAAACATATTCAGACGACATGTTAAGTTAGATGATCAGTTAAATTATTCCAAAAATATATTTAAAATGCTGACGCATTGGACATTGTACCTACGTGCTGGTAATATAGCTTTAAGTAATTCTACTTGCATAATATGCTCAACTAGTTCTTACGGGATGTCTATGGCAATGGTTATTTCGCATTTTTTCATTCTATCCAAGGCTAGATCGCAAGGGTGTGAAACTAATCGCGTATAGTTTGGAATAGAACTCTAGAACTGCCGTCTTCCACTGCCACTTCTTGTGTGACGGTTCCACTGTCGTAAACTTTGTGTATCACTACTCTGCTTCTTTTCTGACCTGTTTTTATATCTTACTTTTCTTTTCTTGGATAATTTATGATGCTATTTTGTTGCTATTTTTGCTTATGAATTTAACCTGTTTACTTCCTCGCTTATACTGTTTTATGTTACTATTTTGCTATCTTCTTTTTATTTTTGATTTTGTATTTAACCTGATTTTATTTCTATTTTTCTTTGCTTTTGTTTTTCTACTTCTGATTTTTATGCCACTGCACAAATCTATTTCTTTGATATGCTTTAAATTTTCTTGTATTTGTATTTGATTTAATGAAGAGAGTTCTTGGTGGAGGGGACAACGAATGGGTTTTTGCTGCCAGAACCTTGCGGCATTCGCCCTTTACACGGGCGCCGCACGGGGATGGCTCTAAATAAGAAAAATGTCAACCTGGCGACCCAAGAGTAGGGCCGATATGGGAGCCGTCGGCTCATAGAACGGCCCTGGGCGAGTGGTGGGTCTCCATTCATTGCCGTCTTCCAATCTATATATCAGCAGTACGCAATAATCATATATTTTTTGTACTGATCTACGCAAATAGGATAATATACTGCGCCAGTACTAAATGCGGAATGATCGTGTTAGTTAGGTTAGGTTAGGTTAGGTTAGGTTAACGCATAAATTCATCAACTACCTTATGAACTATGCTTATGAACCTATGATTAGGTGTAAGTGGCACTGTATAGTGGAACCTGGACCGTTCGCAATCATTAATCACAGATGTTAATAATAGCATTCCAAAATATACTCGAGCAGTTTTTTATGGCTGTGTACTGGCCTGGAAGACGTAGCTATTTCACGCACTTTCACAAACAACAGTTGAACAAACATAAAACCAAAAATCCCTATCAACGCCATCTATCAGTAAACACGAGAACTATTTAAACATCAATAAATCCGAATTAATTATTCCCTTTTCTCTGTGATCTAACATCGCGTTTTTGATTATCCCGGGATAAAATATCTTCTTAACTTGTATCTAAATTTAATCGCTTTTGTTAACCAGATGTTGCCTTATCTGGTGACAACACACTCCCCGCTGAGCCGCCGGTTGGGCGCTTTTGGCAACGTGCCAACGTCGTGTACACTATTTGATGAGTGCTCGATAAACCACGACTCACTACGGGTCGACCGACCCACCCCTAGCTGTGGGTAGGTTCTGCTGTGTAGCTAGTGACCCAAGTTGACCCTAATGTGGACCCTATAAAAACATTCGATGTTTTTCATATTTCAAAAATGTTATTATTTATTTTTTATTTGCCTTGCAATAGTTTACATAAGCCTAGTATGCGGTGGTAATAACTTGTGGTTATACATACGAGGATCCACCTATTTCCTACTTATGTACTTAAAAAGCAAGTTTATACTCATTCAGACATCACAATGGACGTTATATTCAGAAAAGATAAATAGTTATTAAGCGAATAGTACGTATAAAGTACTTGAATTACTTTCAGAATATTTTGAGTATGTTCAAATTTTTCAGAACAGAAAATATAGATGTCTCATTAGCGACATCTGAGGTTATCCAAGGGGAATGAAAAAACTTTGGTGCGGGCCGCGCTGAGGATCTTTACAACTCATATGTGAAACGTGGCGTATAATTTAAATATAAACAGCTTCCAAAAATTAGTACTCATTGTGTTTTATCATGGGTGGAAGAAATGCGAACGTTAAATTGTGTAAATTGATCACTAAAGCCAGCCGTACGATAGGTCGTAAGCACTATGTACACCCAAAAGACTTCTTTACCTACTTTCCCATAAAAATACAGTTTCGTCTCTATGATACATCTATAATATACATTGATTGATTAAATTACTTTTTTAAATAAGGACTATGATAACCTTTAGTTCAATAATCAGTCCATTAATATATTTTTTTAATTTTTAAGATCAACATACTCTATTCATATTCAGGAACATACTGGGTAATAATATTTAACTAAGTTAGTATATAATATTTAACTAAATTAGGCAAATCCATAAACGAAAAAGTAAAGAATAAATAAAATAAAAATTTAATAAATAAGGAATAATCGAAAAGAATTAATAAACATTCTCTTGGATGTATAATAAATAAAACAAAATAAAGAGATAATTTAAATATCACTTGCCCCATGGCTAAGGATATCACTATTTTAATAATTGAAGAAACTATAGTCATGAAATGTTGAAAGACACAATGTAACTTTTAACTGAACTTAACGAAGCTTTAGATACTTTCAAAAAGTAATAATAATACGGACGATATAATAGCCACTAAGGGATGAATAATAAATAATCAATAAAATACCGTAAGTTTGAGTAGTGATTTTTGCGATGGTCAGTCTCGAATCCGTAACGCACGTGCGTACATTTTATTATGCAACAGAAAATTCCACGTAAATATCGTACCAAATTTTGGTTGTTTTTAAAATATTTTTTAGAATTTTTCTGTATTTAAAAATGTTTTACCGATAATGCAATTTGGCAACATTTACTGGTGAGTCTGTTTACCGAAACTGGTAATGCAAGCCTTAGTGGGTGCCTCTAAATCACTTCGTGTCTAATAGTTTATCCCTATAAAAAAGGGGGATAATAGATTTTGTATAAACGACAACCCACACAGTTCTTATCTGATTTTAATCAAACTTTTCTGCAAACTAAAATTGACCTGGTAGATATTTCGGCTACGTGCGTAAACTAGCCTAATCTGCCATCTTGTTCTGCTTCAAAATGGGAGCCGTTCAAAAACTTTAAAAATCGTTACCCTGTAAACATTAATCTTGGCAGTGGCGTGCAGCGAGAACATTGAAACTTTACATTTCCGTAAGCATATTATTTTGAAAAAAAAATATATCGATTTTAAAGATAAATCTAGTCATATTTCTATCGCAATTATTATCATATTATTCATTAATATATCATAATATTTCGTCACATAAATATTTAATTTAGATGTTTTCTTCCAAAATATAAGTCTGCGTAAAAGTCATGCAGAATGTTCTCACCGCACTCGCCTGCACCTTCTTAGAGATAAAATTAAAATTGTTATTTGTTCTTATTTTTACTTACCACGTATGAAAAATGAAATATATATTTTTTTAATAATTGTAATTTTAATGAAATAAAATAAAACTGAAAACTCATACTGAAAAAAAAGGGACATACCAAATATCATAAATATAGCCCCAAACTGCCATTTCAATCGTTTTCTTTACTTTAAAATAAATTTTATTACTTTTCAGTGATAAAAAATTTAAATATTTAATAAAATCATGGATTAAAAATATGGGAAGACACAATTTTGATGCTCTCACTCAAACAAATTAATGACTATTAATTACTAATTTATCTACCTCTTCTTGTCTGTCATTTTTTCGTTTTTTTTTGTCAAAACATTTAAATGATTTAAAATTACTTATTAAATTACTGTATTCTTTCTCAATATATATAAACATTTTTTTTTTCATAAACGTTTTTATACATTTTTATTTTGAATATACAACTACAAACACTTGGCCCAGTTGTTTCAAGTTGGATTAAAATAAAGGTACGTGTAAAGTATAGATTCTTACGGAACCGGATTGCTTGTTTGGTGGAAAACGCAAAAATCTATGCTTTAAACGAACTTTTACTTTGAGTCAACTTGGAACAACCGGCCCTAAGAAGAAATAACTTGTAACTAGAACTTATGAATTAACAACTATTTTGTAAACTATGCCTGTCTCAACATAGATTCTTCTAGGGAGACAGGGAGAGGAGACAGTAGTATAACGCAAATTGTATACTTTATATGATTAAGAAATAAATAAATATGTATGTAAAAAAGTCCAAAATTCTTTGGTCTAATAATAAGGCCATATACTTATGTGTGAACAAAAGTCACGCTGCATGTTATCGCTGCAAACGCCTGGATCTTTTTAGAGATAAAATTAAAAATGTTCTTATTTTGCTGTCGTTCTTATTTTGCTTTATCACGTATTAAAAATGAAAAACATGTATTTTTAATAATTAAGTATAATTAAAATAAAATATAATAAACTGAAAATTCATGGAGAAAAAAGTTTTCACTTACTTATAAAGCTACTCGATTCTTGCTTCCAGTGCTGGAAGAAATATTTTTTTGTAAAACTTCATTTCACAAGTACGTGTGTAATATACTTATTCAGTGCAATGCGCTCATTGATCTAGTGATTAAGACACTCGTCTAATGAGTTAGTGGTTAGAAGTTTCAGAAAATGCTCCTGTTTATAAAAGAAACATTTAGCTTAGTTTGAAAATAAAAAGAATACTGATGTGATACGAATTTCTATATTTTATTAAAATTATTTTCATTAGTAGTGTTTGTGTGCATGTATGTAGATATACCTATATGAGTGGCGTTAATTCATTATCATCTTCGTTCCTTAATTCTAGGGGATGGAACAATTCTCTAACGCCATTTCTCCTGCTCCGGAGGGATGTTTCGCCGGCGGCCATTTTGCAAACGAATATAGATACATTATTTAAATATAAAGTGATTATTTGCATAAAAAAGTCATTATAAAAATATTGAATTCATGTTACATCACTTTTAAGTAAGATTAGGTTAAAATTGCCGTGAAATTTTTCTTTTACTTAATAGATAAATTTAAAATATTTATTTTCCGATAGACGCAGTATAGAGAATATAAAAACTACTAAATGAAACAGCTACGCTGAAACGTCATAGACCTTGTCCTAGGAGGGAGGATAATAGGAGAAAAAACTCTAAAAGGCACCTCCATCTTCCCGTGTCCTGCGCCGCTTCAGTGCTGATCTTTTTTTTATTATTTTTACTGTGCGGCAAGCCCAATCTGCCTTCACAGAATCATTTTTACCCGACTGCGTGACGCAAAGGAGGGTATTGTGTTTGTCAGCCTATGTATGTATGTTTGTTCCGTTGCGGCGCTCTAGAGACCAAACGCGTGGGCCAATTTTGATGATTCTTACGTCAATCGATTTATCTTAATCTTGCGAGTGTCATTTAAGACATTACAGTAATCAAAATTCAATATGGCGATAAACAGACGCCACATTGAGAAAAAGAAAAAAATTAACATTGAATAGATCGAATGACAAACCCAGTATTTTACTGCTTTGAAAAATAATTTTAACGACCGTTACCTAAAGCGTTACTTAAGATAATGAAAACCTTATTAGAAATAAATAAATAAAAAATGAAAAACACCGTCTTATAATCCTACCTAAAAAGTGTAAAATAAAAAAATTAAAATTAAAAAATCAAAAAACCCATAAAAATCAGAAATCAAAAAACTGACTATTGAAGTCGCTGTTTCCGCATTAGAATTTATTCTTTGTTTTATGTGTGCATCGATCATGAAACTATTTCAATGTAGGTGTTATTCATCAATCTGGTGTAGTTATTCAATATTACTTAAGGAGATCGTCCGGCAGAGTGAGCAAATTTCACCATTTTTTCTCATATCTTCTCCTGCGTTTTTTATGACATATTTGTATGGAAATATAATATCATTTTAAAATTTTTTCATCAGGTTATATATATTTTAAATGTGGATCAGCTGAATGGAGTTTATTTTTTCATTCAGCTGAACCACATTTTCAATTCAGGTACTGAAGTGTTCAAAGATTGAGAACTTCTTATTTTTCTTCTTCTTTCGTTAGATCCTCGATCTGTGTTGACAGGTCAGACCTGGTCTTGTGACGAGGTCGTCCAGCTCACATTTCATCTCTTTGGTGGTCTCCCTGGTGGATGGCGCTCCTCTGGAATAGATTGAAAACAACATTATAAATTAAAGATAAATCATGGAAATTATGACGTTGTCTAATATTCGTATCTCGTGTGTCCCTCGACATGTCCCTTAATACTCTTAATTCTTAAGGGCAGTCAATTTTTCCCTGTATTATTTTGTATGGATTTCCGCAGAAATATTCAAGTCTCGACACAGTTTACCGCCCCTAGCAGACAAACCGCAGCTGATGGCGTAATAATTGAATTAAAAATATATCGGTACGGCGCGGTTCTTATATTTCTTCGCAGAAAGGAAACGAGCCAGTGCTAACATAACTCGTAATTATTCTCCCCACTGTGCCGCGGGCCTTCCCCGGTAATTATTTTTACAGTGACTCACATAAAAATGTACCACGGGGGATGTTTTTCTCTTTATTTCATCCCTGTAGTAAATATTTTTGTCGTGAAAATTCGTAATTATTATAAAATGTGTTTGTTTCAGTTTCTGCTTTCAAACGTGAGATAACATTTCTGCGACTTTCCTTGGTTTAATCAGCGGGTCTCTTTAAAATTGTTGTAATTTAATAAAATCGCGAAAACCCATTAAAATTTAATAGCTATGTTTATTTTTTAATTTATTTATCCTTTTAGAAATTCAAGAAATTATATTTTCCTAATAGGTATAAACAGAGTTACATGCATGGGGCATAAAAACAAACACAGCAATATCAACAAAAAAAATCAATGCAGTCGTCGAGGATTTCTAATTTATAATTTACTCGAGAATTTATAGGAAACATAGCTTGTAAATTCATAGGAAACATGATTTTGGAAGGGATAGATACATAAAATCTGGAATTATGTACATTTTGAATTAGTAATTTTGGTGACAGCATTCAAAATTTTATTTAAATTTTTTTGGATATTGATGCTTTTGCTTTTAAATGCTATATATAATAAATATAAAGATTCAAGTATAAGCATAACACATTTCTTTCACATTCTTTCAAAATTTGTTATATACTTTTTCCATATTTAATGTCCCCGGTAGTTTAGTATACATCTTCATTTCACTTTACATGATTGGATTTTGTGATCATACTTTCTTTCTAGAAGGTAACTTTTTTTATTAGATATTTTTAATTAATTACAATGTGATATTTGAAATATATTAAAAGTTGTAAAAATCAAATATTCTACGTGCTATCTCTCTAAGAAAGCAGAACACTCGTGTTTAGGGAGGGAGTTCGCTTACAGTGCAAAATATAATCAAAGTAATGTAATTCAGTCTATAAAAGATATCTTGGAAGTACAAAATATTTTATTGAAGTTAATAAAATAAATTGTTAAATATATGTGTGAAGTAATAATAGAATATACAGTAATAGATAAATTGAAGTAATGAATTAAAGTAAATTAAATATATATTAATGGAATTTCTTTTTACGTAATTATTTAATTCACTTTAGTAAGGTTTTGGATTTTAAATATTATTTAATAAAGTAGGTAGTCGATTAAAATATTTAAAACCTACAACAAACAAGTGATTTTGCACTGCACTGGTATTATATTTAGTGGTGTTAAAATTTAAGAATGATCTTGTACTTCTAGAATTTTTATGTCTATTTTTGTGTTTGCCGTATTTATAAAAATAATAATGTTAATTTAAAATATAATTTAAATAAAATGATTTAAAAGACAACGGTTTGTAAAAGTTATTTTTGTTTTGTATCACCCAGTCTTTCAGTAGCCTTCCTGTATAATCATTGTTCTGTTGATTCTAATAAACGATAGCATAAGTAGAATGTATCGGTTTATTTAATGTTTTTGGAAAAATTGTCAAATTGCATTTAGTATATTTGTATTAGATGTTAAATCATTACAGTCATTACTCAAATGCTATACTTTATTTAAGATTTTTTTATAAGATTTTCTAATACGTTTTCCATGGGATACAAAATTCATTCGTTGTATTTTACACGATTTAGCCAATAAGGGTGAAATACGTTATGGTTTATCCATTGAGTAATGCTAATCAGATGGTGTTGCTCCACTGATGATTCCACAATTTATCAAAGGTTATAATTTTATTCTTAATATTTCAAAGACTTGAGTACTCGCCATCTTCAATAAGGTCAAAAGAATTTGCAACGCTGCTGTGACTCGGTATCACGATAGTAAATCAGCATAAATTTGAAGCGTCATCGAATCCAGGGTGAAAGTGATTTCAGAAGAAAGGAAGAAGAATTCAACTATTCATGAACTCAAAAAGTAAAATAATAACCCATAAAAACCAAGTTTTTATTATAGTCCCTTTCTAATTTACTAGTGGAAACTGGTTTGGCGCTTAACCTACGCGTTGGGCTTCGGTCGAGCGACGCTACGAAAGGAAGTAATAAAAAATTTCCGAAAATCCAAAATTATCTATAATCAGGTTCCGTGTCTACCAGACCCGTTGAAATATTTACTAACAACTTAGTAAGTTGTATGAAAAAACCATTAAAAATTTGAAAAATCCAAAAATTTATTAATTTTTTTTAACGACAATTTGATAGATCTTCTTGATCGTCGCCACGAGTCTGTTTGCAAAGTTTCATCTCGATTGGATCACGGGAAAAGGGTTAAAAATTGATCCAAAGTTTTTTCGTCAAGCAAGCAGACGCCACGAGTTAATATAAAGGGAGTAAAAAGTTTGTTAGTATTTATTTAAACAAACTTTGCTTCTCTTTGCTAAGAATTCTAATATATTCAAATAATTAATAAACTAAGTTTTTTGTTGAACCATATTCTTCTTTTTGTACCATATCAGGTCCCCCTGACTATGGCAAAGGCATCCCTGTCTGCTGCAGTCCGGAATAGGTCTCCGACGTCCCTGACGCAGTCCACTCGCGAATGTTGCGGAACAGAACATCGTCTTCCAATTCCTCGGCGATCTTCTATCTTGCCCTTCATGATTAATTGAAGTAGCTTATTGTGATCATTCCGTGGAATATGGCCCAAGATTTTCCGTCATTTTATTGTGGTGACCAGCTCTGTGTTTGCTCTCCTAGTACCACCGCATTCGATATTTTGTCAGCCCAGGAGATTCTCAGCATGCGTTGGTGCAGCCACATTTCGAATACTTCCATTCAGCTGAAAATATTGACCTTTATGGTCCAGGTTTCAACCCCATACAAAAGTATGGACCATATATAGCACTTCATCAGACGCTGCCCAACTTTGAGGTTCAAATTGTCATGCCAAAACAATGCTTTCGTTTTGAAAAACATTGTGTAAGCTGTCTCCAAGCGCCATCTTAGTTTTTTTTATCAGAAATATTGGACTATGTAACAGGCTGTTGGAACATTAAAGCATGACATTTTTGTAGACGTATATTTTGGAAAAAAATAAAAATTAATATTTATGTTACAGATTTTCATGATATATCAAAATATGAATGCTATGATAACAATTGTGATAGAAATATTACGAAATATATGTTGTGTTCCGATTTTTTTCCAAATAATTGGTTATGTAAAAGTCATGCCGCGATGTTCCCACTGCACGCCCCTGCTTTATAATATATCTTAACATTTTAACAAGAACTCATTATTTTTTGAAGGACAATCATCTCATTCTCACAAGAACTCTTTTTTATGGGAAAATATACATCCGTGGCCGATCATGAGTGCAATTGGTGAACCATACATTGTGTAAAGTGATCACTTAAGTCAACCATTGACAGGTCATAATCTCTGTAAACGCCCAAAAAGACATGCATACGTATATTCCCACATAAATAGCTTTTTCTATGCGAGACACCTAAAATATATCTTAATGTAAGTACACCTTGTTGCATCTCTTCTTTTTTGTTTTTGATAAAATACTATATTAATATAATTTAGTTTTGGGATGTTCATACGTGTGTCAGGACAGGGCCCGGGTTCCTACAACTGACACCATATTCTGTCACGTGACAAGTAACGCGTCCAGCTTTATAGCACAGCCTGTCAGCGACCACCCTCCTACAGTTTGATAAGGGTTGTGGATTTTCAACACGCAGCCTTGCCAGACCGCCTTAAATCACACCAGTTATCGGATGCTTGTACATCATAAAAATGTATGAACCTTCAATCTTCCGTGAAATATATCTTATATTTTCAGTTTTGTAACTTACACCTGATAACACATCAAAAATATTAATTTGTATTAGAATTAAACACTTATTTTTCAATTCTTCACCTTTAATTTTTACTACTATAAAACATGTATTTACATTTAGATAAACAAATTAGTTCTTCAGCAGAGAGGAATGGGTCAAAATGGAAAAATATCCTCCTTGTCTTTGCAGAAATCACATATATACTGTGGATGAAGTATTTGTTTATGCATAATTAAACCCCATAGTAAACATGACATATTTTAGAATTTTTTTTCTGTTCTTTCTTTAATAAAGCGTTACTTATTTACCAAGATAATGTACTTTTAATGAGTATGTAGGTTGACTTTTTTATAACTTTTTTACACACTCGTTGTATTTTTTTTTAAATAAAGCGAACGTATCAGCACCAAACGTGGTAATAAATTATAGATAAATAATTAGCGTTAGTTCATGTTTATTTATTTTGGTGGTCTATCTTTGAGACTTATTTTGCCATTATTAATTTGACAATCAATTTTAATCGATAGTAAAAGAGATATATAATTTGCTTACATAAACTGAAAAGATTAAATATTATAGATTAGAAATCTGAGGGTTAGTATAACCATAACACTTTTTACGAATTAACTGAATAGGTTCACAGAATTAAGCGCTTTCAAATGATATGTGTAAGTAAAAGGAAAAAATAATTAACCTGATTTTGCTAGGCGTTTTGCCATGATCATGGCATTTACTTAATAGTAACAAATCTGAATTTTATATATTTTATTCTGCCTATTATTTAACAATATGTATTGCTCAATACCTTACATTTTAAGGTTTTGCTATCATATTATTGATGATCATGAGACACACCAAATCTGCACCTTCCATCTCAATATTATCTGTTAAATAAAAACAGAATTTCAAAGCTACTACAAACTACTTCTTACTAAAAATATATTTCTTTTATACGAAATCATCTTTTTATATTCAATTTTATTTGTATTGGTTAGATTAACACATATATACACGTTATATCCATAAATTTATATAATTTAGCTACTTTTAACATAATTAATACCTATCTGTACACGAGTCTTCGACCCTCAAAGAGATGGTAGATTTTTTTCTTTATTTTAATTGTTTTATTCTATCACTGTATGTAAAAATAACAAATAAATAAAATAAAAGTTGTACCTGTATTGTATGTCTTATCTCCAGAGCTTAAATGTCATAATATCCAAATCTTCTCATCTACAGATAATATTTCAGGTTTGATATTAAAATCTGGCGGCCGCTGGCTCCTGCTCTAGCAGCAAGAAGACTGGTCTAGCAATCAGTTTCCAATGTCTTTCCACAAATTTCAGTGTACTTCCGCTCCAAGGATTTCTCTGATTGCAGCCGCATTTGGGGAGATGGTAACCCGCAATGGTCAGCTAAATGATCAGTGAAATGAATAATTATATTGGCTACCAGTGGTACCATAGGGATTACAACAAACACATTGAGGCAATAACAAAATACATTAAAAAATTTTATGACGTATTTTTTGCACAAGCAAAATTTATTTTATTTTCATCATTTGCGGCATACATTGTTTAATATTGTTCATAAATAAATTATCATAAAAAAATCACAATGGCGGAGTTGTGTGCTATCCTTCTCCTTGATGCACACAGGTGCTTTACCTTACTTTACCGACAATTTTGTATTTCTGTTCCTAATTATTTCATCAAATTTAAATTTATTATATATTTGTTTATTAAAAAATTTATTATTATGTATACTAATTATTTTATCAAATTTAAATACATTATACATTTGTTAATTTAAAAAATTTATTGTAATGTACACTAAATTATATTTTTGACTCTTTTGCGATGTAAATAGTCGACTGCCTTTAAACAGGTAATCCCTAGTTAGGCAGTCGAAATTTAATACACTACAAAAAATAAGAAATGAATAAAAAAACTATTATTATTATTAAATACGCCATCGCCATCTATGTTGCAATTTGTCATTTTGATATCGCCACTGGTAATGATTGTAATTATGTTCTAAAAAATTTGAACATACCTATTTAAAAAATATTGAGAATTTATTTTCTAGTGTGCAAATCGTCGTAACTTTCGGGCCCAAATGCAGAGTCAATACTTACATAGATTATTAATTTTAAGGCGTACCTTAACCATTAAATGACTAAGTATTGACTCTGAATTGGGCTCCGGACTACCTGTAAAATATTTTTGTATAGCAGAGGAAAATATATTGTTTAAATAATATTGCATTATTTTTTGTTGGACAAACTCATCATGATAACTAATCTCCAAAATGAATAATTCAAACAACATTTCGATTCCTGGGTACCGATATGATTAAAACACTCAGCAGCGGTCCACCACGCGGCGGACAATATTGATTCTGATATCTGAAATTGGACACGTCAGGTTTCCGTACCCTCCGATTGAATACACACATGCACACACAAAGCACAAATTATTCAGAATGACAGGTGAAGCGGGCGGGGTCGGCGGGTTCGCCGTCTGGCCGCCAGGGACCCGACAGCGGCGCATCAATTTCTGAATTATTCATTTTGAAATTTTATACAAAAACGAAACGTCTAGGAGTCGACTTTTTTATTTCGAAATCGCAAAGAAAACTGATCCGATATTGTTTATATTAAGACGTGGATTAAAAATTTTACGTCGTAAGGGAATCGTGCTCTTAAGCCAAGGTCTAAGCTACGGAGTTTTCAAAGGGAATATTGAAAGATAAGAGTCTTTATATTAAAAATAACCATCTATGAATGGCAAACTATACGTTTATTTCATAAAATTGAAAGGTGAACAGGAAGAAGATTTTTTTATGTTTGAAGCGTTTGTTTTATGGTTGGGTATAATTATTAATTTTAATTAATTAAAAACTTTGAATAAATCACTTGGAGTAAGTCAACGTCTACCGGTTTCGATACCTTTATATCTTCGTCACGATGGACGCATACTAATTATTATAATAATACATAGTATGATTAATTAATATTGATAATTAATATGCGTCCATCTTGACGAAGATACAGTGGTATCGAAACAGGTAGACGTAAGGTTACTCCAAGTGGTTTACACAAAGTTCTTGATTAATAAAAATTAATAATTATGTCCAACCACAAAGTTAACGCTTTAAACGTCAAAAATATGATTTAAATATTTTACATATTACCGTAAATATTAAAGTTATAATTTTAGTACACAGTTTCCCGGTGGCCCTGCCTTACTTCATGGCAAGCAAAGTGTTAAATAGATTCACGTAGATACTTGGTTCTATCGCAGCAATATTTTTTTTTTACAATTTTTTTACAATTTTTTTCATCAATCAAAATTTACAATTTTTTTAATTAATTATAATTAATAGGAACAAGATGGCTGGTCCAACGTACAATTTAATTATTTGCGACATATAAGATAAAAGTGTTCACCTATATAAACCTACACCTATGTAAATATAAAAAATAATGTATATTAACACTTCAGTAGTTCCGATTACTGTAACGAAACATATTATAAAAACAGCTGGGCTTGAAAAAATCACATAGATCATCCTTGTAAAGAGAGACCGTCGACGAAAAAGACTGTGGTGACCTTACTGAGGATCGAACCCGAAATCGTATCGCCCACTAGACAACAAGAGCTACCCCAATGCATTGTTTGTTATGCTCAAGATATAAAAATAATAAGTTTTAATGAAATAAATTGAAATGAATTACTAAAAGGACCATAGAAAGGTATGGATTTACAAAAGTGTGCCCACCCCTTCACGACCTAAAGTATCAAGTCCAAAGCCGACATTATCCGAACCGAAAACCTCCTTCGCACTATCGAGATGAAAATATTAGGAAACATTGTTAGCAAAACCCTCTGAAATCAGATTCTCAACACGGAGATCCGAATAATATGCAAAGTCAATGATGTTATAAGGTGGGTACGACAGAGAGGGTTCTGGAACGACATGCGAGCAGAATGACAGACTGCAGTGCTGCAAAAGTAGTGTCAAGTGATTAAGCACCCAAGGAAAGCAAACCTCGAAGAAGACCACCTAAAAGGTGGAAAGGCAGCTGGCAGTCCAAATTCCAAGAAGACAAATAATACCGAAGTTATTTAAAGAATTATAAAAAAGTAGATTTTTAAAAATACTTTTTCTCTACTCTACACCTTTATAGCTCACCTTTTTGATTTTAGGCCATCACACTCTTTTCTTTTAATGTCCTCTGTGTACCCTTTATATTTTTCCTTTGTCATTCTACCACGCCAACTAACTCATAGTTTTCTTCTCGGGCATTCTCCGTATATGTTTTAACCCAGAAATAGATAAACACAGAAAACCTTATGCTGCATAGTAGCCATTTTACTCACAATTGACTCGAAATGGCATTTCGTCGGCGCGAGCACTCTGACGGTTGTCATGAACGATTTAGCTGGTGGCATTCAAAACTTTTGAATCTCCTCTTTCAATAACCACATAGATTATTCACATACAAATTATATTTCAGGAAATATAGCGGTATGAGTCTATCATTTTGAATAATCCAGTATTGTAATGAACGCACCACATAAGATAAATAAAGTTTTAGCTATACGCTTTATATGCGTGGAGCAAATGTTTGAGTAAGAGATTGAAAGATAGGCATACGAGTATAAAGCGAGATGATACATTTATATTTCACTCACACGATTTCCTCCTCTAAGCTGGTCGACTCCAGAACGTAATACCGAGTTAATTGAAGCTGTGTTCCGAGTCGCTGAAGGCTCTCTCTCGCTGCTTTAAAGCTCAATCCCGGTTCGCTGGAATGTGATGGATCACCGAAGGCTGCGAGACGAAGGATACATCGAGGATAATGAAGCCTCACTGTAACGACGGCCAGTGACATATTGCTCCTGGCGCCTTATGAACGAAGGCTCACTTTAATTCGGCTCTTGTCCCAATCTAAAATTAATCATGTTTTTTTGCACACAAACATGGTGTTTTTTTATACCTAGCAAGGCAATGCTGTTTTGAATATCTTTGTTGATAAAATAATTTTACTATTTAAGAGATAGATTTGTAAAACTCCGTGACGACAAGTATGAAAAATAACATTTTTTTTAATTCTGTTATCTTCGACGCACTTTGTCTATTGAGGGTATTATCTACAAATAGTCAATAACGTACTTACTTTCACCAACATACATAAACACATTTGATAACTTAAAAATCTAAGCCTATTTCACACTAAGTTCTATGACACTAATCTAAGCTATTTCTCTTCTCTACTTAAAATGGTGGATGTAAAACATAAACTATTGTCACGGAACATGACAATAGTTTATGAAATGAAAACACTGGAAATAAATTTAGTTTAATTTATTACCAAAAAAAGGCACTTAACACGAGATAAATTATAGTACCATTCGTAATTTTATAGTCGCTAAATGTTTTCCAATTATTTCACACATTTATTGTTGAACTGTTCCTTATTTCCACTAATTAACGCTGCTTCTATTGCTTAGATCACTTCTGGAAAACTCCGTTCAATGTTCGCACGTAGAAATTTCTCGCCCCGGTATACTCGTTATTCACTTGCGTTAGTCTCCTTGGTAGTCATTCTTTAGTTTATGGTTAGTATTTGAACAAAATTGTTAAAAAATACAAAAAAACCTATTTAAATTCTTATAATTGTAAGCAGATCCCTTGAATAGTTTTCATATAAATACAAGTTATTGAATGTACGATAGGTAGTTAGATTGATAATGCCCTCATTAAGAGAAATGCGTCTCACAAAAATTGAATAAGTTGAACCAAAAAAAAGTGTGCATTGATTTTATTACGGGGGAAATATAATAATTTTCAATTTTTATTTTTCCCACGTAATAAAATCAATCTCGGCATTCTACTATTTAATCCTAGTGCAGAACTAATCAATTGATGAATTTGAGATGAAATTCTTACGAAAATATTGCGATTATTATTATATTATATTTTTTTGATTAATAAGTTTGTTTATTACAGTGATCGTATTGCACACCGTGCAGTTTGAAGGAAATTTTGTTGATGGGAAATACGCTCTCAGCTACCATCGTGATATTACTGTTGATTTGAAAGAGTAACACAGAATAGAGAATGTCCAGACAGATTCACAGCAAACGTGGAATTGTCCAATGTTCAAGCAAGAACGGCAACGTCCATAAATTTCAATATCCTCCAGACATACAAATAATTGAACTCGTAGTCCGAAAACTCCAGCAAGTTGCATCTAAAATAATAATAAAAATATTCCGGATAACGTGCAAGGGATGTGAGATAAAAATTTTAAATTTAAGGAAGATATGCGGAGTCAGAATATATCATTTGTTAGATATACTTTTACGTGTTCTACAAAAATTAAATTTTAATAAAACTGGATAGATGATATAAATATACTCACAAGTATGTCTGAAAATGTTATTTAGTATGTACCAACATTACGCCAGCTGTTTTATAATAATAAAAATGCAAACGGTAATTAACAAATTTTTGAAATTCGATTGAAACATTGAAGTTGATTATATATTAATTATTATTAAATAGATGAGAGCAGCAGAAAAAAGGGAGAGGAGAATCAGGAGAACTGGAACAGAATCGTATCTAAGTAAATAAATAAATGATACCATACAAAATATATATATATATATATATATATATATATATATAGAAAAAAAATTCAAAATGTTTCCGATTTAAAAAATAAGATATAATCGATGATTTTCCAGCATTATGCACCATTTACACTAAATTGAAAGTTGCTAGGAAGTTATAGAAAATTGCAAACATCTAATCGATTACAGGTCAGGTATAAATACAAGGAGCACCGCCATTCGCAATTCAGTCATGTTGACGTTTCACAAATATAACGTTAGTAAATAAAGAAAGTATATGCTGGCGGGTGAGAAGCTTTTTTTATATGAATGGAACATTTTCGAAAGTTTTTTCTGGTTTGGGTCTTCTGGGGTATTATGCCGTGTTTTTCCGACTATATCCGACTACATCCAGAAAGTTCGGAATAACACGGCATAATGACTCAAACCAGAAGATTCTGAGTGGCCGTGAAAACCTAAGAACATTATATTCTCGAAAGTGATTGAAGCGATAAAAGCAGGGTAAATTGGTGCGAATTATGAAGCAGTGTAATAAATAATACGTGTGTTATATATTCTAGAAACATTCAGTGACAGTAAATTTAAGAAAAGTGTTTCGATTAAATTTATTTCCAGTGACTAAAAAAAAATTGTTTTGGTATCTTTATTGCCACGTGCCGTAACAATGTTTTTACCCAAATTAACAACAACAACAACAAAATACGTATTCCTGCCACAAAGTATAACACCTCATTGCGTAAAATTACATATGTTGGGAAAAAATATTTTTAAAAAAGTAACCGGGTAACATCAGAAAGATTACAGATATAAATAGCTATAAAATGCAATCAAACAATTTTTTATTAAAACTTAATAATTTAAGCATACTCCTCTTCTAAACACAAACGCTCAGAAGAGTTCTATAGAAGAGATAATATCTAGGTTTATTGAAGTTATAATAATAAATAAAAGACATATTGATTTAATATTACATTTATCAAGAATTCCTTTAATATATATTTATTTTAATAATAAAAATTCTACAAAAAAAATGCGAAAAATTATTTCAACTGTGGATCATCGATATTATTTGGTTCTAGATTTTCTTTAGGACTTAAGCGACTTATTAGGTGACATCTTATATAGATGAGATTTCATGTTTTTTTTTTTCATTTTAGAAACTTTTCTATCGAATCAGTTGACAGCAGACATCGTTGCAACTTTTAGTTGGTTGTATATTTGAACAACATAGGTTGTTGTGTACGGAGATTCAAGAATCTTCGTATTTAACTATTAAACCCTCTTCTTTTTAGGTAGGTTATTTTTTTAACAACCCTTGCAAAACAAACAAAATATCAACACTTTCTGTGTCGAACTGTTTCGAGTTTCTAAGGGTGTCCCTTAATACACGTACCTTCAGCTGATTGATATATCCTTGTTCCTACAAATTGGATCGGCAAAATAATACGTCGTAAATGCTAAGGCTACGCTCCTTCGGAACCTTTATCCCGACGATTTAAACTTTATCCCGTAGAATTATGGACACGAGATTCAGGTATCACTTGGTCTGAACCTTCAGGACGCCATCTTTGCAAAGGCAAAAGTCTGATTTCGTAGGGTGTGCTTGCGCAACAGGATTCAGGATTCTTTTATATCATTTCTCTAGTACGACTTTGTAAATAAATTAGTTTTTTCCTTCGTAGAATATTTTTTCTAATAAGCTCTTTGCATTGTTAATACATTTGTGTTTAATATGGTATCTTTGATACATCGAAGATTTGTATTCTACTCCTGCTCAGAGTTTAGTTTAGTAAGCTTAATCAAATTTTGAAAATTGTACATTACTATCATATACCGGTACTTTTTTTCTATACAGACTTATTTTTTATATGCTACGTGTATCAAATTTTTTCATTCTATAGTATCCACGTTTCAAAAATATAATCCATATTTACGATATACATTTTCAGTTGTTTGTATATACTAACGACATATACTTTTTTTTCAGAATCTGAAGGATCAAATTCTGACAACCAACGTCTGGCTTGAACATGTAAGTTTACATTTATTTTATTTATCGTATTTTTCAAAGTATTTAGTACGAATTACAAAAATATTGTAACGAGATGCTAAGAAGAATTTAGGCACTGTATGAACCCCTGGTAATATGTCACTTGGGACAACACTATGGAAACATCTAAAATGGTCTACAATTATCTACAACATTCGCTAAACGTCTACAAACGCCGCGAAGCAACAAGAACTTTTTCTTAAACACTAGAAAATACCAGCATTTGGATATAAATAGCCCGGATCTAGGCCGCCGCGGAGAGTTGTCGTGTTTGACAGGTCGATTCAGTGCGAAGCGTGAGCCGTGAAACGATACCCCAGTATGACCAGTCGTGAATTTCAAAGCGATAAATTAAGTGAGTAATCGAGCGAACTACCTAATTGAGGAAATAAATAAGCCATAAATACTACGAGCAGGAATGAGAACGAAATTATATTAGTGTATTATAAATACGTGTTACTCAGCGATAATAAAGTGTTCATTTACGAGCGATACACTTCGAAATAGTGTAATTTAAAGTTATGTAAAGTTAAGTTTAATTCATTTTAAGTGACTTCATACATTGAATAGTTAATTAATCATTAATTAATAAATCGCTAATTCATTCCCAGTATTTTCATTCATTCCTCCCTGGCCATGACACGTGACAATATATATTTTTGTGTTGGAATTTGTATTTATTTTATGCTTATATGATTGCGTAAGAGGTATGGTTAAAATAAAAGATTTATCTTTGAAAATTATAGTATTTTAGTAAAATACTCGAAATAGTTGGTACCCTGATATTTAAAGATTTCTTTATATTTTTCTTCATATTTTTGCTATTAACGTGAATTTTTGATAATTTTGTACATAAATAAAAAATGCTCAATTATAAATAAAAATTCATACTGTTAAAAGAAATGCGTAAATTTACATGAAAATCCCGAAGATTGATATTAAAAATATTTTGAATTTATTAGTGATGGTACATTAATTGTTATTTGAGATTGTTAGGTGATTGTGTGTATTATTCATAATTGATTTTTCAAAATTTGACGGACAACCATCAGTACTAGACGAAATTTTTATCTCAAAAATGGATACAAATCTCAAATAATTGTCCCATGTAAAACCGGTTAAAATAATGGTTTTGAATATTAAATAATCGATAAAAAGAAATTCACAATATTTTTATTAATCTTTTTACTTGTATTTATAAAATGAAATATACATTAAGTTCAGACCTAAAGTAATGTTTTGTTTTCAAAACAATTCATATAATGACGTTAATATTAGTTTTTTTTATCGCTCCATTAAAGTCAACCATTTTCGTAATATTTATGTTCTCATAAAAATATTGTCAGTCATCCAGATTTGAGCGTAATTCATTATTTATGCATATCTGCACATCGTGCATACATTGGCAGTTAAAGGTCGTTATGGCGTGGTAATGGAAGCTTACACAAACGTTTATCTCTTAAATGACTCGGATAATTTGCAGGCCAAAACAAACCGTCCTGTTATTACATTAGGGGTGGTTTCGGCTGAAAGCTTTTCAGTTAATGCGTTTGATTCCAGCCCGTGATGGAGAGTGTTTGTAATTTAAATAGGTCGGCTGGTGTATCTGCACCCGCGTGATATTCTCCCCTTTAAAAGATTCCAGATCATATTTCAAAGCTAATAGCAGATTGTGAATGATAGTGAAGTTAGTTGCAATTTGTTTTATCGAATTAAAACATAATTTATTAATTAATCAAGGGATATAATATTTCAGCTTATTGAGGTATTAAAACAAATGGATATTTTATACGAACCGTTATGTTGGGATTGAGTGCCCTATCGCCACGAGGGTCAAGGACGTGTTTGATCATTTCTTAAGCAGCTACAGATTGTATGCGTTGGTGTGTTGCTTCCTTCTAAGCTAGGCGTCCTTGGTGTGGTATTGATACAATATGAACTAACGATTTATATTTTAAAGATGGAATAGTAGTAGTGATAACAGGCCGAAATCTACTAGATAATTTGTGTCTATCGTGTGTATTGAAATTTGGATGTTTGTATATTCCAATAGACTCTTTTACCTATTTTAACCATACAATATACCTAGTATAGTTCTGTCTATAGACAACAAAACGTCGAGAATCAAATATCAACACATCCACAAGGTTCGTATAGTACACCTTTTTTTTTCAATACTAAATATTTATATATTGAAATTAACAGACGTAGTCCAGTAAAATACAATACATAATATGAACAACATATAATAAAGTTTATAGCAATTTAAAACAATTTATTTTATGATTTATACTTGGTTTGCAACCATTCTCACAAATTTTCAATACTTATAATAAAGGTGTGATAAATTTCTTATACAATCGCATAATAGGTCTTATTAACGTGAAAAATAATTATCATGAAATATTCTTAAAATCGAATGAAAAACCCACTTTGAAAGATAATTTTAACGACTTCTCTGCCTACTCCACTGTACAATGTCTTCTGTGTCGCAAGTTCTGTAGATTTCCGCGTTGGGCATACTGTCTCTGCCTGCAATGGGTCTTAGAATCATCTCAGTAGTTAAGAAGGTGTTTAGTTCCTTTTTTTTTCAGACAGGATATCCTTCGTCTTCCAGAAACTCTTTTGCTCGCAATTTTGCACTTGATTGATGAAATGCAGGATGCATGATATTGATATGAACGCGCATCAATCAATCAGGATTGATAGCCGCGAGACGCTTCGCGTCCTTTCTATATCAAGATTAAAATGCACTTGCCAAGGGAGGGGGAGCGGGAAATTTAAGAACACCAACCACCACTATTTAAATATTTAAACAATTTATTTAATTAAAACACATTTTTATCTTTAGACTTATCAACTAAAAAAAAATATCACTAACCTAAAACTAATCCTAGCCTAAACGCAAGCAGTCCTGGTTTTATCGTGTCTTTGTCACTTATTGCACGGAACACATTTCACTATCCGCGGCCCTCATAGCCGCGGTCGTGGTTGCCGCGGGTGGCTCCCTGGCACACCGCGTCGCGTGCTTGCTACGAGCGCGGGATCCGCGAGCCGTGCGCGTCTTGCCGCGTCGGTCGCGGGATCCGCGCCGTCATCTGGCGGGGGCGCGGTGTCCTATCCCAGGCCACGCGCTCTGTCCCGCCGATCGTCGCCGCTGCGTTGCATCGTCGGGAGACATCTGGTCTTCCTCCTGGAACTCCTCGTGGAGGACCGGCCGCCATCCGAGGCAAGGCGGCCATCCTCGTCGTCGCGTCTTCTTCTCTGCGGAAAATGTCGCGGCCACACAAAACAAGTGGCGTCTTGGGCGGGAGATTCGCCCCCGTAAGAAAAGGCCGACCCGCACTCGGCCGGGTATTGTGTCGAACAACCACGGCCGCAGCCCGCGCCGAGGCACATCGCTCCCCCTGGAGCCGCTCCCCGCGCACCCCTTCTCCCCTCTCCTGCTCCGTATTCGGGGCTTGCGAAATTGGCGCGCAAATCTCGTAAATCAAATACACAGTAGGCAATGTTCGATCTTCCTACGTGCGTTATTATATCTAGTGCTAGCTACGAAATAATACTTACATTATAACAAATCTTATTCGAACCTAACATTATCTAACTCTAAAATAATAATTTTACTCTAGGGTAACAATATAATCTTTAACGCCGCCAAACAGGGATGCGTCTTTTGCTCGCATCTGTTTTGACGGCCCAAAAAAAAAAGGTCAACTTAAGGACGGAATTCCTAGAATAAAGCGATCTCGGAGCGGCACAAATTAACGCGGTTATATCAATATGATATGACGATTGTATTGTAATTTCCTAAGTTTTGGTTATTTTAATTACTTTTTTCCATTCGCATCCCCATCATTACATTTTTATTTGAAACACTTTAAATCCAGCTTATCTTTAGACTTCGTTTGTAAATCCACATCTCAAATGCTTCAAGTCGCTTCAGCATTAATTCGATGAGTGTCCGTGATTCCATTCCATATATAATCCGAGCAATAGATAAACGACGCGAGAAAAGTGTATCAGAGATGAGCGGAATATTCTAGTGAGTGCAAATTACGACATAGCGCTGCGATGAACCTACAAAAGTTTTGGCCCAATGCAAACAAAATGAATTGAGAATTCCTGTTTTCCATATTATTTTCACGACGGTGAATCATTATTTTCTCGAATATTTTGCTTTATTCCTTTCGTTTTTCTCTTACTGGAATATATTTTGCTTGAGCTACCGTGACTTACGTAAAACATTTTCCAATTTCCATCGCCTGAACGATCCTGTATTTATATCAAAATCGGAACCATCGTCGCTGTCTCATCAAACCAAGAATAACAGTCATTTATTTTATAGGCTCAGACAGGCTCGAGACCAAAATGTTTTACTTTGGAACCTAAATTATACCGACGGATTCACGGGAGACAATGACAATCTCAATTTGTGAAGAGTTTTTCTTAAATATATATTCTTTTTAATAATTAATTATTTTTTTCACTGAGACAACTACTTATTTTAGTTAACTAAATAAATTTAATACTATCACCAAAAGCCAATGCAAATAATATGATACACTCTTCAAATAATATATATACTCATTTAATTATCATATAACATTGTAAATGATCATTAAAGTACTACATAAAATATTGAAAATCAGGGGAGAAATCATTCAGAATTAAATCAGAAACATAATTAAACTTTAATATATTGTCACGTGTCGTGGCAGCAATGTGCAGTCACTTACAATGAATTTAACTTAACACTATTCTTTAAACAACACTATTTCGCAATATATCACTCGTAAATGAACATTCTTTAGTTGCTGGGTAATACGTTTTTATCTTTTGCTAGAATATTCCGTTCGTCTACGTATTATTTATTGCTTATATATTTCAAAAATGAGGTAATTCGCTCGATTATTCACTTTCTTTATTTGATTCGCAATTCATGACTGGCCACACTGGGCGTTATCTCGCAGCTCGGGCGAACTTCGCACTGAATTGACATGTCAAACACGACAATCTGCGCCGCGGCCTAGATCCACACTATTTATATCCATTTAATCATATAAAACTGGATTATGAACCTCCTGGATTTTTTTAGTATTTCGAAGGTTCTCGTCGCTTCTAGGCTATTCCATGTGTTTCTCGAATGGTGTAGATAATTCCAGAGTGCGTTAGTGTGTTTTAAAATAAAATAGATGGTCATAAAATCGATTTTATTGTTATCATTGACATACTACGAGGGATTCAGTACGTCGTTTCTTTTTCCATTTTGTTACAATATAAACAAAGTCACCGGACACAAACTTAGTGGAAAACTAGTCTGTAATGCGCACTGATTCGCCACTATATTCCATATTCCATACGCAGGCAATTATTTCCTCACACCGTTTCACAAGTGTCATGATTCTTGCTGTTTGTATAACTTCGCTTTATGTGACACTTGGATAAAATTATAGGCAGACAATGGAAGCGAGTGAGAGAAAGAGGCTTGATGGCTTTGTAATTAGACGCGGGAGTCGAATTTTAGAATTTCTTAAAGAGCAAATGTTTAGAATCCTTTAAACAGTGAATTTTTAGAATGTTTTAAACAAATTTTGCAATAACTAAAGAATGGAGAACGTTTTTTTCTCAATGAATGAAAATGAAAATTTGAATACAATTGAACAAAAGTCTGAAAAAAAAATTAAGATATCTCAAAAACTAACAAAGTTTTAAATTTTAAACTTGCGTTTGGCATGAATAATTAATTTTGTTCCGTCCAGCGGAGTCACGTGACATCATTCCTGTACCCGGTATTTATCGCGGCCCGTACTCCAGTGCCCGGCTATGCGGACGCGTGACGTCACAGTGTAACGATATTGGCCTATTCAAATAGACATTGCTGAAAAATTATACGAAAATATCTATCTGCTAAAGTTTATAATAAAGAGAAGCTTCACAAACCGTTAAATACTCTATAATTAAATATTTGCCGGATAAATAAGTACGGACGAGCTTTATTATTTTGCACGCGGGCGTGTAAAGCAGGCTTTATGTTATTTTGTTTAACGAGATGTCCAATCACAGACGCGGGCGTTAGCACCGAATCTGACCAATGAAACGCGTCTTTAGAGTTAGACTTGGACCTTTACACGCTAGTTGGAATCAAAAATGGCAAGAGATAGGAGCTATTGTTAGGCGTTACAAATTGGAAAGCGGCACTTGAGTTTTCAGCTTGAAGGTCGGCGGAGGCTTTGTCGTGGAGAGTCAGGAAGGAAGATAATTTGGCTGGATCGAGGAAAAAGCCAGAGGTTGATAATAATTCAAAGAGAATTGGAACAGTGAACAGCTAAGCATTTTCAATATTATTTATTTCTATTGCCTTTTTCGTGTATTCAATTTAGAACTTTCTGGATCGTAACAATTATTGATATATGTTGTGGATTGTTTTGTTACGTATTTTGGGCCTAGTGATAATTATTACTATACGCGCTTCGGATTTAATGTACAAGAAATCGTAATGTGGCGACTGTGAATTATTGCATAACGCTTATGAAATATATAATTCTGTCGCTGTTCATATGAAAAATCATTTAAATTCGATATTCATATATTACCAAAGATATAAAGGCTTTAAAATGGAATACTTTACTGACGTAGAGTGTTTCGTGTTCGTTCGTGGGTTTTAAAATTCAGTATAATTATGTATATTCAATGTCGCGAGGTTCGGAATGTGCGAGAGGTTCTTCAGGGCGGATGTATTCTTATGCTAAAGAATGCTTGTTATCTATACTGGCGATTGAATACACGGATTTCTATATGATTTGTATTGTTTGGAAATAATTGGGATCGGAGTATTTATGGGGTAATTAATATCACGATTGATTGTATGATATTGGTTCAATTTGTACGAGAATTTCTTCCAAACGGATGTATCTTTATGCAAAGGGATTTTTATGCTATCTATACTAACAATTGAATACACGTATTTCTATATGAAGTGCCTAGTAGCATTATGATAATTATTGTATTACATAAGTAGTGCGCAATCCGGTCTTCAGCTAAGGATCACATTTATATTGTCTATTACGATTTATTATTTTCACTGTCGAAATGTATTATTTTGGGAATGTTTGAGATCGGAGTAATTATGTGTAATTAATATCACGATTGCCTGTGTGATATCGGTTCAAATCGAACGAGGATTTCTTCCTGTTATTACCGCCACCTAGCGGGAATCAAGAAAGGGTTTGAGCCTTCGCTAAGGATTGGTCTATAGTAAGCGGCAGTACGTGGCGCGTTTCATTTGAGTGTAATAATTTTGATTTAAAATTACTTTATGTCTTGATTTACAGAGGAAATTTAAGTTCATTTTTTCTTATAAAACCGGCCCATATATGAAATTGTCAAATATATTTTAGAAATATACGTTACTGACACCTGATGGAAGATTTAGGAAACATTTTGAGTCTCCGCTAACGAGAATAGCAATAGGGGGCGCAATATATATATATTCTCTTAGTAACGAATAATTAAAATTGGACTTCTTTGGTTTATATATATTCCTTTGTTTCGCTTCATTGCAACGCTAATTGAAATTGTTTTATCTTCATTAATATATATATTATGTTATATTATACGTTGATACGGCATATTTATAGACGGAGTAAACATAAACATCAGCTTATTTGACTACAGAGAGGAAGAGTTTGTTCACAAAGGGCATTATATATTATCAATTTCGTATGCGATCCCAAGATGTTAGAAATATTTTAGTTAATATAATTTCTTTGAATATTTGCTGCGGAATAATATTTTATAAGAAGTTCATAACTACTTGTCAACGGACGATCTTATAAACATAGTGTATATTGCACAATATATTGAAATCAAAAATCTACGTATTTCCTAGGTGGCGGAACTAAAACATACCTGTAATTATAATTACCTTTCGATATATTGCTACGCCTTTTAATCGGTTAACCCAGCTTGGGCGTAGAGGGAATAGTCACATTGTTTTATTCATTCAACATTAGATATTTGAAATGTTTCTACAACATTTTCCATTATTGTGGGCAGTTCGCGGTTTGATCAGGGGTAGTTAACCTTCGGTCTTCCGTAGCCGTGATAGTTTTCATATGACATTGTTTTATTCATTCAATATTAGATATTTGAAATGTTTTCTAGAACATTATTCACTATTGTGGCAGTTCGCGGTGTGTTCAGGGGTAGTTAACCTTCGGTCTTCCGTGATCACGTTATTTACTAATATGACAGATTGTTTTGTTTTGTTCGTTTAATATAAGTAATGTCATATTTTTATGAGTTACCGTAATTATTTATCTATATGATTTTATTATTGAGAGTGATTCAACGAATACTACT
>JADDOH010004029.1:0-29120 GCA_016648135.1 Agrypnia vestita | reverse complement strand
GATGAAAGCTCTTTGCTGTGTGAACATGGCATCGATGATTATGTGTAAGTATAAAATAAGTGTTGAGTTTTATTTTGAATTTTACAGTGTGCAAAACTTTAAAGCGTTTTCCCCACATCTCATGTTTTCAAAGTCGGTGTCCATCATAACTTCAAAACTACTGCACCGATCCTTTTGAAATTTTGAACACTATTTCTGTACATAATTTACGAGGTAACGCTGGAGACTTTTTTTCAAATTTGTTATTAATTTTAATTTTTTAATAACAAATTAGTCGATATTTTTCGCAAAAAATCGCGTTTTTCCCTTCAAAGTGTTCCAAAAAATTGAAAAATTGAAATTTCAAAAAACCCTCCCAGCGTTATCTGGGAAAATCTATTATCTAACGAATGAACTTTGATTTTTTGATTTCAGATGATCTAGCACCAAGTTATGATGGATACCGCAATTCTACTTTTTTCCGAGACACGTCCGAATAATTGCTGCCATTGCCCTATTTTTTAATATTTCGTCTTGAAAATATTACACAATATTCTTCAAATGTCATAATTTAATGTACCATTGGTTTTAATAAAGAGATTTTAACTATGTTGTCACAAAAAATTCACAAAAACATGCCTTTTTTTGTACGAATTAACCTTATCCCCCCCCTTAAGTTAGAACCGTTAACGAATATTATATTTATATTTACATTAAAATAACGCCAAAGTTAGTTCTTTTAAATTGAAATAGAATATTGCATTTATGTCTTAAACACATATTTACACAAAAAAAACTGCAAATATTGTTGCACTGGTCACAAAAATTAGGTAGATTTATCTGTCAGCGTGTTTTTCTTGGTTGAAGAGTTATTGGACACCTACGGAACAGACGTTATTCCCAAACTGGTGGGAGTAAACAAAAAAAAAACTCAAATGTTTGAATATGTGCAAAATTATTTAATAATGAATCAATAATTGAAATGTGTAAGTTACTCATAAAAATATTTGAAAAATATATTTATACAAAATAATCACGTTTAGAAATCAATATATATATATAGAAACACGTATTTCCCTATCCGCCAAGTTTCCTCCATAACCAGCCACAACCACCCACTGGTGGTTATGGTGGTGGATAGCCCTTGGTGTCACATCGAAAACATGCGAGTTTGGTAGGGGTGGCTGTGCGTGGGTGGGAGTGGGTGACGAAAATGTGCTTTCTAGCATATTGTTTTGTTATGGGAAGGCCGCAAATGCTTCAGTTTGCTTCAAAATAGGCGCGTCGACTGTGTGGGTGAGTCTACAAGGTTCCGGAAAAACCTGCTCTAGAAAGTTTTGGAAGGAGAAGGTTCTAGAAAATTCCCGAAAGTTCTATAAGGTTCTAAGCTGAATGTGTCGATGTGTCTAGAAGGTACATTCGATAAATTTCTTGAATGTTCTGGAAGGAGAATGTTCTAGAAGGTTCGCGAAATTTCTATGACAATCCAAACAATGTACTAAAAATCTACGCGTGCGAAGCCGCGCGGGCACATCTAGTTTTATATATAAATTGCCGAATTCTTATGAGAGCCAATGTATAA
Source organism: Agrypnia vestita (assembly GCA_016648135.1). NCBI lineage: Eukaryota > Metazoa > Arthropoda > Insecta > Trichoptera > Phryganeidae > Agrypnia > Agrypnia vestita. The sequence goes on along the minus strand of JADDOH010004029.1, from coordinate 27,559 downwards.
GTTATCGGAAATATAATGATCTGCTGTAGGCCGCGAAGCTATTAGCTAGTATAGCTCAGTAGTTATTAAAAAAAGATTATGTTTAATTTTTCTGTTTTATATTGGTGAATTTCCGAAAAAAATTAGCTATAAACGTGCTGAAAATTGTTGGTGTAATATATACAAAAGAAACACCGAAAATCCATTAATGAAGGTTATATACACCGTTAGGCTTTAGTATGTCGTTTAACGCATGACTAAGTTTCCTAAGGAGATCGCTAATAAAATGTATTTAACCAGATAAGCAACACCTTACTGGATAACGGTAATGGGGCCCGTGTTGGAATAATGATACAAATTATATTTTATGTGAAATCGTTAAATAATAATATTATATGATGCTTTATTTGATGAAAGCACGTTTAATTGACGAGTCGCAATTTTAGTACAAAGTTTCATGACATATATAAAACAAATAAGATCAATGAGGTGTCATTTATGAAAGGTTACATACATATACCTACATATAATATAAAGTCTCAAAATTTTCTGTCACAAATTACTGAAATGAAAAAAAACGATATTAATTCATCCCGGATACGAGTAGTTCTGGATTCGTATCCCGATGCTAACAAAATATTTTGAGAAAGAATTATTTCTTCATTTATTTCTATTTGTTCCTTCTATATTATTTAGAACATAATGTTATATAACATTTGTTGTGAGTGTGATATTTTTTCATTTTCTTATATTTTAAATGTTTTTGTTGTTTAAGAGTTAATGCAATATCCAAGTAGGAATATAATTAAAGAATAATGAAATCGACTTAGGTATTGAATTAAATATATTTGATTTAATCATCGCAGTCTGCAGCAAATGAAACATCTTAAACGGAATATCAGTAAAAAGTCAATGGAGTAGAAGGCTTTCCATATAAAAATTACAGCCCAGAACCCCGCCCTTTTAGGAGATGTTTGCCAACTTTAAGAATGGATTTCTTTAACATGTCCTAGTTTGAATTATTTATTATTATGAATTATTTTGCATAAGTAAAGGAAAAAAATAATACTACACATCTGCTTGTTATCGAATATAAGGACATTAAATATACATGCGTATATACATATTTGAAATGATGATTCTCCGATGAATAAAGTGGACGGATGAAGAACGGTTTTGGTATGCGTAATAATGTGGTGTTTCATAGCGATACATCATATTATATATAATAGAGTACACGCCTCAAGGGCGGATAATTTTTGAGGATATTCTAGAAGACATGTGACTTCTGGGCCGTCCAATAACTGTACTGACAAGACTGTATATCAGCTAAAACGATGCAGTTCGGAACCAGGAAGGAAGGAGAGTAATCGTGAAGCCAGACTATTTTATTGGTCCATAGCGAAAACAGAGTAAAATTAATATAATACAAAACAACCTTGCGGCCGCGAAGAAGGTCAGGGTTCAATCTTATGACTAGAGACCACCTAGTAAGATAATTTTGAGGGATAAAGAAAAATAAACGCCACAGTACAATTGACAGAAAAGGGATTACATATTTATAACGATTTTAAAGTCAGAACAGAGATTTTAAAATATACGCTTTTCCTAAGATTCTTCTCATTCGATTCAACATTGGTTTTATAGTAATATTGATAGAGAATCATATTTTACAAATGACCCATTTGGAATTTTGATCGATTAATGACATGAATTTTGGTCGATTACCGTATTACATCGATTATAAGACGCCACCAATTATAACTAGAAATAAAAAATAAAAAAAGTAACCCATAAAAAACAAGTTTTTACTATACTTCCTTTCTTTGTAAAATATAACAATAATTAAAGACGAATTAAAACATATAACATAACGCTAAACTTACAGAAATTTAATATATTTCTAAAATGTCACATGTTTTGAGATGTCAAGATTTTGATAGATTCAATTATCTTCAATATCGTACCATATGAATTTCCAGCGTCAAATGATTTAGTCAGAATCAAATTTGAGTAATGTAGAATTCTTCAAAACTAAGCAGAAATCTAAAAGAAATAAATTATTATTTGATTTTTTCCCAAAAAACCCGATTTTGCTGTCATCTGTGAACCAATTGTTTTGTAAATATTCGAAATTCGTAGTGATGTACCTATTATACCGACGGAGTAATTCAAATTTAGAAAATATTCCGCGACGTTGCTAATCAAACTTTTCTAATGATTCCAATTTGAAAAAACCAATAAAATTTCAAAAAATCCGAAATTATACTATAATTATTATTTTTTTTAACGAAAATTTGATGGATCTTCTTGATCGTCGCCACGAGTCTGCTTGCCAAGTTTCAGCTCGATTGGATCACGGGAAAGGGGTCAAAAATCGATCCAAAGTTTCTGTTGACGGCAAGCAAGCAGACGCCACGAGTTAATATAAAGGGAGTAAAAAAGTGAAAAAATACTTATAATTTTTTTTTTGCATAAATGAAAGATATATTGCATATTTATACTTCAAATCATTAGAATAGAAAATATCAGCTTCAGTTTTCTGCTTTTGTTTCTGAATAGTTGATTGCATTTTTCCACACAATATCAATATAATTAAGGGCTTTAGTAATGAATTTTTAAATGAGTCCTTAGTCCACTATTGATTCTGGAATTTTCCAATTTGAATTCGAATTTTTGTAACAGAATATTAGTTAATTTATTAAAAACCACTACCAGATTTAAGGTCTACAGTATTGTTTCAACAATATTTATCAAATGCGTGTTAATCTTGTCAGAAACAAGCATGCACTAACTTGCCTACAGAATAATCATGAATCTAACGGGAGAGAGTAAGAGGAGGCGGGGTCTAAAGTAGGTATTACCAAAGTTTTTGTGAAAGTTAAATTTAACAAAGGGCAAAATGGAAAATTGATTTGGTTATTAATTAAAGGTGCTTTATTATTCACCGCTTCCCTATTGTAAAAAAATCTAAATTATTTAATTTTAAACGTTTACTATTGGTATTTAATATTTTCACCCCTCTTTTTGAGTCAAATTTATAATTATTTTCTATGAGGTGATTTGAAAATTCGGAAAAATTGTGTTTTAATACACCTCATATGTTCTTTGATTCTAGTATTAAAATTACGATATGTCCTTCCAATATAATGTGATGGACACGAGCTACACGTAAATTGGTAGATTCCTGAGTTGACCATTATATTATTTTTATCTTTATTGTTAATAAATATATTTCCTATGTTATTATTAGTATAAAAAGCTGGTTTAATATTGATAGGTAAAGCCTTGGATACAGTATTAGTTAATTTATCTAAAAATAAAATTCTTCTCTATTTATTATTATCATTATTATTGTTTTCTTTTATAGATGGATATAAACACTGTTTTTGTGTTCACGAGACCTTGGTTAGGTTGATTCTCAGATTTACCCTGGTAAAACGCAATCGAATATAAAATGCACCACGAATATAGACGACACGGTTTTGATACTACACCCCTCACATCATGTTAATAAATTATTATTATTTGAAAAACAATTTTGTTTAGTATTTATTACACATAATTTACAAATTGAATATTAATAAATCACCATAGCTTCCATTTATTAAGGACATTATTAAAATGTTTTTCGTGATATTGAGAATCTCACAGGAATTAAATGTTAAAATTTTTCAGTTATTAATAAAATGCAAATAATTCAATTAAATGGTACAAGTTGAGCAGAAGTGAAACTCCAGCAGCTGGGTAATATTCCGAATCTAATTGTGTTATTGTAAACCCTGGCAGTGGGTTGTTGTTTATTTTAAAATTAAAATCGACTAAACAAAGCTTCGAGAGCGCCCGCGGTGCCTACGGAATACGTTATTTACAAAAATTAATTTATCTTCGGAGAAAACAAACGAAAGTAATCCGATAACACAGCGCGGGTAAATAATACAGACAATTCTCATTCGGAGCGCGGCTGACCTGCTGCCGGCACGCGCACCTGTGCGCCGTGCAGCTGTTTTAACCCTCGCCACACCGTGACACACCCTCACGCAACCACCATGTCAACTTGTGTTACCGTAGGAAGTTGCCGAAAGAAACTCCTTTACCAGCATAAGGACATACACCACCCTGGTAGAGGTAAAATAAATTTTGGTAGAAATCGGATAGTTTTTTACGAGAAGGTGTTTAATTATAGTTTTTTTAATGGCACTTGTAAAGGCATATATTTAACTATAATTTTATTGGAAAATAAATTAAATAAATTCCCTCTCCAAGCGCAAGATCTCCATTTGCAGATATAGTCACATTTTGGAGAGGGGTAGCGAATAAAATTTAAATAGACTAGAAGAAAATAAAATGTAATAAACAGCAACTTCAAATAAGGGATATACAAGCAAAGACAGCAAAATCCAAAAAAAATGTTTTGAATGCAGATAACAAGGATTAATTCTAGATTTGATGTATCTTATCCTTTCCAAAATCAAGTTTCCTATAAATTTAAAGTTACATATATGTCCTATTTTTTTGATATTGCTGCCTGCCTTTGGATAATACTCGCAATAGATACCGGTAAACTAGTCTTTCTTTTAGACATATTATAGCCGCTTTTGATATAATTAACCATGAATTCTTGCTGACAAGAATATATGTATCGTACGGTTTATGCGGCACGGCAGTAAAATGGTTTCAATCTTATCTATCAAACCATTTCCAAAGTGTAGTGATCTATAACATCGATTCAGCACCGTTTTGCGTGAAGTCAGGTATTCCACAAGGATCGGTACTAGGTCCTTTACTTTTCATCATGTATACGTAAGAATTATTTGACATAATGACAGCACACAGAATTCTAGCTCACTGTTACGCCGATGACTGGCAACTAAACTCCATTGTTCTCCAGACAATACAATCGTACTAAAACAATCTATTATTCAGTGCACAAACGACGTTAACATTTGGATATCATCGAATAAATTAAAACTTAACCCGACCAAAACCGAGTATTTTTGGACAGCAACCCGAACACGCCAAAAGCTGTTGGAAAAACTCCCACTTTCTATTTCAAATATTCATATAATTCCCAAAATCAAAGACAAACTACTTGGAGTCTACTTGGATTCGAGTTTGTCTCGTAGTAAACAAATTAATAACACGACCAGCTCTGCCTCCCTTCATTTACGCCGTATTAAATGTATTCAATTAAGCATCCCAACAGAAGCAGCAAAATTATTAATAAACACGTACGTTATCTCTAGCTTAGAATAATGTAATGATATCTACGCACATCTTCCGAAACAGGAAATAAACAAATTAAAATCTGTATTTAATGCCGTCGCAAGACTCATTACCGGCACCTCAGAGTCTGCGCATATCTCAAACGATATTTAAAACCTTCACTGGCTTAAATGTTCAGAGAGGATTGGATATAAGTTATGTCTCACAATATTTAAGGCTATTCACAACGTGGCCCCTCAAACATTACCGACTTCTGCATTCCATTTCCGCAAATGACAGACAACTAACACTTCGCTCAGCATCGACCTCCAATACAATTAGGTTAGTTGAAGTTAATCGCGTCACCAAAACCAATTTCGGTGATCGTGTTTTCGCGGTGGCTGGAACAAAGTTTGGAATAAACTACCTTATAAACTATCAAACAGACAGCTTACCACAGTTCAAAAGACAATTAAAGACGCTCTTATTTAGACAATCATATAAAAACCTATGGAATCACACCGTAACAACACAACCTAATGTTTTCCTATCCTAGTATGCACTCCGCGAAAACACCTGATTCTTCCTGGCACTCCCAACTATTATAGTTTTAAACATTAATTCTATTTTTTGCACGTCATCTAGCGATAAGCAATAGTGAGTGAGTTTTATAGCCAGTAAGTCGTTTTGTAATATAATTTTTTTTTGGTGACGCGCCCTTGAGGTGAGTTCCTACTCACGAAAACGGCGCTATATAAATGATCCAATTATTATTAATTATTATTTGCTTATATACCCCCTCGTGGTGTATTTAACCACAGCTCATGCATGCAATACGTATCAATATGACACGAGATTTAATTTAAAATGAATAATTTTTAATAGGATTCACTTAATAAATATGTTTTACTAGTTGTATATTGCGCGTATTTCAGGAAAATATTACGGGTGTGAGGGGTTCGGTGAGCCAGGGTTACAGAAAGGTTAATAACTAAGAAAATGGCTCTCGGACCTCGGGGACGACCCGCGCTCTGGCATGGCGGCCGGCCAAGCAATTAATGCGGAGGAGCCGCTAATATACGAGGTTTTTCATTTACCCAAAGTGGTATTTACCTGGTACGATGCCCGCACACGGCGGAGGTGGCGAAGGTTGGAGCGGCGCAGGCGAAAAGAGGTTTAAGGGCTTTTGCGCCGCTTCAAGTTGTAAATCAGAATGAGTGATGAAAGACGCGCAAAAAGTTTAGCGGAGTAATCTTGAGGGGTTGGGGAGGCCGAGGTCTGAAAAAATTTCGAAACGTACCTACATGAAAAATAATTGATGATACCGTCAGACGGAGATTTCAGCAGCGTTTAAAACCTACCGAATTTTATATCTAATTTTGAAATTGGTTTATGTATCCTGTATTAAATATTTATAAATTAATTAAGTCGACAAACAAATCGTTTTCATCCTAGACAAAGCAAAGTATCATGGTTGGAAATATATAAGCCAATCTTGTAATATAAAATGCTCTGCTCGCTCATACACTGTGAAAATACAAATAAAGTTATCTAACCTAACTTAAAACCATCAGGGTGATGATAATTCTCTATCCTAAAAATATTCCAGTTATTTCCGATGATAATGCAACATTCTATCTATCCCATATTTTTCCGATTACTATTTTTATACATGGTGTAAAAGAGCAAGACCGCAATATTTTACAGATAAATTTCTGCCTAAATTATGAGTCGAAAATGTTCAAACAAAAATGTCCTAATATCAGTAATTATGGAGATGAATGACTTCAAACTTGCACTTTTTTCAATATTTCCGACATATTTTCATGTTTAATTCAAATTTAATTGCAAATTCGATTAAAATAACAACCCACAATTTTTTTACAGTGAGCAAAATAAATATTTTAATTAATCTGGACCGACTGGATGATTACTGCCAATCGCTTGATTACCTCCAATTGTTTGGACCATAATCCTTCTAAATGTTCGGTTGTCTCATTCAGTCGCAAATGCAAAATTCTATGTACTAACTACATGTTAAAGAGCCAAACCCTTCGTCGCTCGTCATGTGTGCAAGATCTAGGTGTTTACCATGATAGCAAATTACTCATTGATGCCCGCATCGATAACACTATAACAAAGGCTCCCCGTGCGATTGGCTTCGTAACGCGAAGCTCTATCTACCACGTTCACCAAAGCATAGACCCTCAAAATCCTGTAAATACAATATGCAAATACATTGGTACCTCGACATACGAGTGCCCTAACTAACATACGAGTTTTTTGAGATACGAGTGCGCCTACGAGGCGGCCCTCGTAGCGCAGTGGGTATGACACAGACTTCCCACACCGAGGGTGCCGGGTTCGATTCCCGGTGAGGGCACAATTTTAATCTATGTGATATACTTATGCCTGGGTGTTCTGATGTATTTCGCTTCTGTAATTGGGCCTCCTGGCCTGTTGAAGCGGAATTTTTTATTTAATTATATATAGGTACTATTATATTATAAACACTATACAGGGTTATTTGAAAAACATTAATAACCTCGCAGGACTATATTCCTGCCTTGATTATGAGTCGAAAATGTTCAAGCTATTATGACCTAATATCAATAGTTACAGAGATATGTGACATTGCATTTTTTTTCCAATATTTCTAGCTTATTTTTTGTAAAACGTTGGACTATCATTACAGTAACTCATATCGAATAGTCATATTAAAATTCAAAGGTTTTTATTTTTTTATTTGACTTGTATTAAAGGGAATGAATTTTTTATATTCGATATAAGTTACTGTAATGATAGTCCAACGTTTTACAAAAAATAAGTCAGAAATATTGAAAAAAAAAATGCAAACTTTGTTGTCGCATATCTCCTGAACTATTGATATTAGGTCATAATAGCTTGAACATTTTCGACTCATAATCAAGGCAGGAATATAGTCCTGCGAGGTTATTAATGTTTTTCAAATAACCCTGTATACTATTACTACCAGTGAAAACCTGAAATTGACTTTTATATTTACCACTTTTTGTATTTACTTTATTATTGTCAATCGGTGGTTTTCGAATAAATATAAATAAAAAAAAAAAAATTAATACACCAAGCTTTGTACTACATATGCTGTGAAGTGAAAATCTTCTCACTAACAGGGATAAATACTTGTAACAACTAAATTAAACACAGACGGGAAGTGACTTGTACAGACAGAGAGGGCGGGGCATAGAAGAGTTTTGCCTTTTGTGTCTATGGTCAGTGGTGGAATAACGTGTGAGCGAGAGGGTTAGCAGCTCAGTCCGGGGAGCGGGACCGAAGCTTTTTTGAACGAATTGAATTAAAAAAATAAAAATCTCGAGAAACAGAACGACAAATGAAAATCAGTACTGAAAATTAATATTTTATAATGTTAAAATGAAAAATAAAACAAAAATGAACAAAAATTTTTTACTTGGATAGTTCCGCCCCAGTCTACGAGTATCGAGTCTTGGGTTTAGTAAAAAAACCTATGCATTTCTATTAACTATAGTCGCGATAAAAAAAATAATGTGTGTGGAGTACAAAAAATAATAAACATATCTTATTCCAAACCAAATACCACGTAAATGGATAATATTATTTAACATTTGAAAGGCATCGGCAAATAACAATATTGCCTCTTAATAAATTCTTAAAAAATATAAAAGATAATAGTTTCTATATTACGTTACTATTAAAGAGAAAAAGCTTTGACAAAATTAGATTTACGGAATGTGAAAAATCATCTTTCTGGAAAATTAATCATACTGATATTTGATTCTCATCTTCATGTTGGGGCTTATTCGCAGAAAAGTCTGTTACTCAAATCAAACCACGTGTGAAGTGAAACAATTTAGATATTATGTGTTCCAGGAATTGTGAAAAATATATTTGGAAGATAGGAACAATACCGAGATGAAAGTTTCATCCAAAGCGTTATTTTCTTATTTGTATAGGAATAGTGACGATAGAACGGAATAAACGGGGTGTTGATGGCCAAAACTAACTGCTAGTTTCTTTTTGACCGCATTTTTGTAAGCACGAACCCGTATTATTTTCATGTGGTGTATAGAAATAATAGATATTTGCGAGGATTTCTGCTAAATAAGGAAAAAATCTCTCAGAAAATTGGTCATTTGATTTGAATGGTGCAGAAACAGAACTATTATAGGACTTATCATAGTTTTTTTCAGTATATCATCAATTACACTAATTTCGGTTTTCCAATCAAGAGGGTCTTCTTAAAAGCGTCAATAAATGACGAGCTTGCATGAGATGATGTGTGAATGTGAATGAAGCGAGAGTTGCGGGTCAGAACGGAAGACGGTGAAACTTTACCAAATCTGTCTATGCAATTAGTAAGTTTGTTACTCAAAATACTAAAAGTAAAAGCAAAATAAGTACGGTTAGCGATCCTACTGATAATGTTCACATAAAGATTAAAAAAAAATCTAAAATAATAAATACGATATTCTATGAACGTTCTGTGATTATACTGTGTAATATTTCAGTTGTATGTGACTGAAGTAAGTAAATTGTATGTTATAAAACGAATGTACAGTCCTGCTCTAGTAATTTACATCGTACATGATTTTATCACGCGTTAATTAATGTCCGTGTATTATTATAAATTACCTATTTTCATTGATAAAATGGGTGAAATTATTGTAAAAGAACGACTTGATCACTCGATATATTGCAGGTAGGCGCAATTTGAACAATAATTGGTTTAATGTGATGGCGCAATAAAGGTCTGGAAAATGTGTCCGATTCCCGTTCCGTGGTCTATCAGACACTGGAAATTCGATGCGCCGACAGAATTGACAAAAATACACGTTACAATTTATTATTGAATAATTTAAATCTATATAAATTAAAATGTAGACGTTCGTTTATACTCTCTGAAACTTCTTCACCGGTTGTTTTGAAATTTTGGCACAATTTTGTATTCAAATACGCGGATGTTTATGCATACCTAATTTGTTCATATATGCCAACTATTTATTTATATAAATAAAAATGTAAATGTTCGATTGTCCAAAATCTAAAATCTCCTAAATGTCTTCAACTATTGCTTTGAAATTTTGACACAACTTCGCATTCGAAATCGCACAAATTATTTGAAAAAAAGGCGCCCTTTCAATATTGATATAACATTTTCCGAATTCAAATTTTTTGATTACATTCGGATGTCTTTGCCTAAATAAAACGTTTGAACCGATGAGAGAGTGCAGCCAATCATATCGGGATATTTTAAAATAAAGGGCAGTTATGTATACTGTCAACGATTCATTTTCAATTTTGATACTTCAGAGCTTATCGTTCATATCATTATAATAATCATTAATATTGCATAAAAATATTTAATACAATGACAATATACTTCTTTAAATCTAAAACAAAGTGGATTGATTGTAGAAACACACTAAGATTTTTAGAGACTTGCAAAACAATGGAACTTAGTTTCCCCTCACAAACTTATTTTTTACTTAATCCTTAACCCGTGCAATGCCGGGCACGACCAGCTAGTATATAAATATTTTTAGATGCCTAAAGATAATGAAACCACAATTTAGGCTGGGCTCGATAAAATGGGGAATTCGTCTATATTTAAAAACACAAATGCATTTAAGAAATTCTTTTATTATTCTTAAAAGATAGCATTTATGGGCGTAAGGCCTTGCTTCTTGAGAAGTTCATGTATATTTTTAGTAGTACTTTCTTTATTTATTAATTTTATTGCCGAATTTTGAATATTTTGGATTTTTCTAACATTAGTTTTGCAAGATAGACCCCAACTACTTATTTCACCTGTTATTACAGATTCCACTTAAGATTGATATATTGTTTTCATAGTCTGTATCGGAACATAATATTTTTTAATCATGCGCATCCCAATAATAATATTAATATTCATAAAAACTAAAACGATATTAATATAACAATTCTCTATCTAGCATTTTTCGTGATATAATTATACTTCGTTTGAAGGTAATCGATATTTTCTGACCGAGATTGTCATAAATATTTTAAAAAGTCTATCTCTGGTCATCAGAAACCTAACTGGGTACGTTTAATTTAGTTTTATATCCATGTTACTACCATAATGTAGGTCAAATTTTCGATTCTTTATTGAAGCTAGGTATCATTATTTATTTAACAAGAGTTTGTGATGACACGTGTATGTGTAAAACCTGCCTGTGTTTTTAGTAAAAAAACATTATTTTCTGAAAAAAATTCATTTGCGAGCTAATAACGTATTATGTTTTTCTGAGAATTACTGTATTAAACAATTATGCGGAAATGTTTTCTAATTTGAGTTATTTTTTAATTTTCTCATTTTTCATTTGTTTGTTTTCCAAATACAGTAAATCATTGAAAATAACATATTCAGAGAATTAAATGTCTGAGAATTGTTCCTTATTATTATTTCTTGTAGCGAAATACGTCACAAAAATGCCCAGGCTTAAGAAAATCATTTAGTGGCCTTGCGGGAACCCGGAACCCCTCTTTTAAGTAGCCACGGCCGTTGCCTACAAATATCTCATATGCAGATCTCCTGAGGATGATGAGGACATAAGATATTTAAGTATTTAAAATATATATATATATATATTTAATCAATCATGAGAAAAATAATCCGGTAATACGATGTGCGTACTGGGTAAAGACGCGTACAAAAATAAAACAAATATTTACCAGAATCAAATAAAATGTACTATCCTGTGTAAACAATGCTTAAGGCGATCGTCTAGCAGAATGAGCAAATTTCACCATTTTTTCTCATATCTTCTCTTGCGTTTTTTATTACATTTTTGTATGGAAATATCTCATTTTAAAATTTATTCATCAGGTTACATATATTTTAAATACGAATATCTTATTAAAATGTCACAAACTAAATTATATAATTTATTAATAAATTACCAAACCTTCGATGTTTTAAAAATGAAGAAAATTGCTCCACTTTGTGGGCCTTTTATGACTGAACGGCGTGTTGAGATGTCTTTTTTATTCAATAATATTATAAAGTAAACGTTTATCTTAAATTTGTTATAATTATTACAAAATCTGTTAATACGTTTACATGCAATTTATGTTTTAAAAAATACTGTTTTTTAAAAATTAATTAATTTATTAATCAATTATTTAATTCAGTTTATGACATTTTAATAAGATATTCGTATTTAAAATCTATGTAACCTGATGAATAAATTTTTAAAATTAGATATGTCCCTACAAAAATGTGATAAAAAACGAAAGAGAAGATATGAGAAAAAATTGTGAAATTTGCTCATTCTGCTAGACGATCGCCTTGAGTTGCCCTCGGAGTATCTACGCGGGATCTCTTTTAGGAATGGCATCCTAAAATGGATGGCCTTCACTGGCGGGAACTTTCGTTTCAATTAAATGGCTTTTTATTTAAAGCCATCCGAACAAAAACTCGTCGTATTCACAAACGAGACTGCGCAATGCTGGAAATGTAATTGAATCACTCAACTGAGAGAGTCCGCCATTAAGCCGCGGTAATGCTGTTGGATTTCATTTACCTAATGCTTTCAGCTCTCCCCGGCAGAGCGACGTGCGTGCGGCCCGCAGCAGCGCCGTGTTGCATTTCGCTGCTTCACACAAAGTGCAACCTTTTAGTCCACGTAATATATGGCTAATAAGTATTATCAATATCACGCAACGTTCATATTACACTTTTTCCGGTAGCTTTTATAAACCCTCTGCTAAAAATTTACCTACACAGGGTGTATTAGACATAGTCAGAGCTTCAAAATACTTTGCAAGACATTAAACATATATTTACTATTACTGCGCTACAATTTCTCACTATCTGCTCTATTAATAATAATAATAAATAAATTTGTACGTAAGCACAATTTTTATTTTTAGTAGGTATATTAAAATATACGTTTTATTTAGATATTGTTGTTTTCCTGATGGATTACATATTATTACACTCAATAAAAAAAAAATATATAAAAGTATAAAATAAATAAACTATAAATATATGGTATATCGAAGCTAGTCCGTAATACTTCACAGGAAGATATATTCCTTCCGAAATTGTTAGTCAAAATTGTTCACGCAATAATGTCCTCATATTTATCATATTATTTATAGTTATGAAGATAAGTGACTTCAAATTTTGTACTTTTAAAAAATATTTCTAACATAATATTTTCTGAAAAGCGTTGGACCATCATTAAAGTTACGTATATCGGATATTAAAGATAATAAATTATTAAATAAATTATTAAAACACTGCAAAAAATGGATTCAAATTTCTGCTAGGAAATTCAAAAAATGTATTCAAGCGAATGAATTTTCAAAATTCGATAAATGTTTCATTAATAATTGTCCAACGTTCTACAAAAGATAAGCAAGAAATATTTTTAAAAAGTGCCAACTTTGAAGACGCTAATCTCTACAATTATTTTCGACTCATATTTAAGTAAGTAGTCTACCTATAAACTATTTTAGACAGTGCTTTGTTATACCTGTTTATAAATTTTATATAAATTTGTATATATATCTTCCCCTTTATACACATAATTAAACAATGTCAAATGTTATACATTTATTTTCCCATGTTACTTTGTTTTATATTTTTACATGAGAGTTGTGAAACGTATACATAAATAACAGACCGATCATCATCATCATCATCCCCTTGGCCTAGTAGAGTCGGGAGCCCAAAAACTCGACAAGGGGTTTCCATATTGCGTATTGCGTATTTATATTGTGCCGACTTTCAATACCTCTTTGGTCATGTTAAATAACAGAACAATATAGTATTTTTAAAAAAACTAACCCATAAAAACAAAGTTTTTATTATACTCCCAGTCTCATTTAGTATTGGAAACGGGTTTGGCGCTTAACCTACGCGTTGGGCTCGAGTCGGGCGATGCTACGAAAGCGAGTAATAAAAAAATTCGAAAAATCCAAAATTATAGTATAATAATAAATTTTTTTAAACGAAAATTTACTGGATCATTTTTATCATTGCTACGAGTCTGTCTGCAAAGTTTCAGCTCGATTGGATCACGGGAAAAGGGTTAAAAATCGATCCAAATTTTTTCGACAGATAAGCAAGCAAGCAGACGCTACGAGTTAAAAGAAAGGGAGTAATAAACTCAGAATGAAAAAAAATAAGAATAATATTTATGAACGTATGTATAAATTTTTTAATCTTGAATGGAACGAGAACTGAAAGTAAATTATTTTTTCTTTGCTAGTGAGCGTAACCAATAAACTTGACCGAATAAGAAACCGTTAAAGCTGAAATAAAATTGAGAGGCATTATAAGATGTGGATAAATTGGTGGTCCATTCCTGGGGGTCGCATTAGAAGAGACAAATGCGAATAGACTAGGCAAGGGAGGCAATATAATCTGCGCTCGCAAGGATATCCAGCTCCTCCCAGAAGATAGAAACTCCAACCAGACTCTTACAAAATGCAGACTCTCGCTGAGAAATTTTTAATTAGTGTATATTATAGATATCTCACAGAGACGAAACTGTATTAATTATGGGAAAATAGGTATAGAAGTCATTTGGGTGTACACAGGACTTATGACCTGTCTTTTTATGGTTGGCTTAAGTGATCACTTTACACAATTGAAACATTCGCCATTTCCACCCATGATAGAATATACCATGCTTATTCATTTTTTGGAAGTTGTATATATGTTCAAATTGCGTGGAAAGCTTTCATATATGAGTTGTAAGCGCCTTTTCCATGCGGCCTGTACAAAGCCATTTTCATTCCCCTAAATCCCCACAGATGTCGCTAATGAGAAAATCTACATTGATTTTTTACGGAATTTTGAGAGCAATATACTTTATTGTGTGTAATGAAATTCATCCGAATACTTGCATTACACTAGGATACGCCAGGAAATATTATTTGTGTGTAATGCAAGTATTCGCACGGACATAAATCCAGCACTGTTCTGAAAGATTTGAACAAACTCAAAATATTCTGAGAAATTTTTATATTGTCTGCAG
Organism: Agrypnia vestita; assembly: GCA_016648135.1. Classification (NCBI taxonomy): domain Eukaryota; kingdom Metazoa; phylum Arthropoda; class Insecta; order Trichoptera; family Phryganeidae; genus Agrypnia; species Agrypnia vestita. The sequence continues at coordinate 12,344 of JADDOH010004029.1, read as the reverse complement.
TGCAAGGAGATACAAAGATTAATAGAATTTTGTAATCAGTGATAGAAAATGAATTATTTTCTGTTTTCTAGTAGGCACATTAATTTTCTCAGCGTTGTCTCAAATAATAATAATAAGTCAACAATGTCCGAGAGGCATTCTTCAATTTAAGGAAGAATTTTGAGAAGCTGAAAAAGAAAAATGTGGAAATCCAGAAAAGAAGAGGCCAATCTCCAACTCGACGTTTGAAATTATTATTTGAACTGCGACCTGTAGAGAAAGTTAAGGAATCGTCAATGACACCAGCAGGACACGATCCAGGGTTATGAATCTTTGTAATGCGGACTATAGAAGAAAGAGTTTGCTTCTTGCTTGAGCAAGATTTGTGCCGCGGAATCTGTTTTCTCGTGGTACTCACACACAAATTAATAGCAGTCAACAAAGAACAAAATTAAATTATAGAAATGGATAATATCGAAGAATAACGAAGTTATTTTCTTTTTTAAAAAAAAAATACAATATGCATTGTATTTTGAAATTGGGGTGCATTATTACCTGCCATCTGTCGCCACGGGGGAAACCAACAATTCGCACACCGAGATTGGATCTGAGACAGTTCTTCACTACGAGAAACTTTTCCACTGGAAGTCAGCGACGCGTATTACTTCTAGGTAGGTTATTAAATATCTCACGGGAAGCGTATCTCGCGTCAAAGTTTTGTTCAAGTGTAACTCGCTGGCTGGCGGCGATGTGCATTTCCTCCGATGTATTTACCCATTGTGTCTGCTGCGTGGCGCATTCCATTTCAGAAAATGATTTATTACATTTATTTAAAACGAAAACTGTACAAACTAGTAATGAATCCGTCACGCCTTATCTAAAAACTTAATAATTAAACAACTGTTTTAATAAAACTTTATATATTGCAAAATTATTATACATTTTGTTCACTTTAGAATCGTTTTCATAAAATAATGAACAAATACAATAATGATGAAACAAGTGATGATGATTTGAGTGAAATTTTATCTAATATCCTTATTTCGAATGTCCGTCTGTCTCTCCGTAACTTACTGGAATTACGACAACAACACTGACGATAACTAGTATGAAACGTTAATCAGCGCGCGGCTCAGGTTGCACGCAAGGATTATTATTAATTATTGTTATGTCCCGTGATTTTTCACGAGTTTTCGGCTAGTATTAAAACTTAATGTGTAGGTAGGCATGTTGTTATAGTAGTTATTTCTCGATTCTCGTAAACAGCAGCTATGATAAAATATACCTATTGTTTAAATCACAGGAAGTTTGGAGACGGTAAAAAAGGAAAAAAAAAATTATACTATCGGTAAAGTTTTTGTTTAAATAAAATAAATAATAATATATAATTTAGAAATAATGAGAAGCCTTTCTCATAACTATCGGGCGACATAATTCAACTCTAATAAAGGCAACGAAATGAATTGGTTTGCTTTTTGTGAGCCATTCTTAAATTGAAAAGAGCGAAATCAAAGCCTTAACGTACGAATCGATATTTGCGAAGACAGCCAACTGATGATAAAAGCAATAAAAAGACATTTCTATTATCATGGCTGTCGCAACGGGCGATGTTTATCAAAACCGGAAGCGGAAACCAGCTCTCGAAAAAGTCTGAACTCCAAAATGTATCGTTTTGCGCGTACACGCCCATTAGCCTTCAGCGCTAAATACAGCCCGGAAATTTCGCGTCGCAGGCAGTTGCCACAGATTTGCAGATGGATAAATAAGATCGTCAGACGATAGTTTTAACGAAGTCTTTCTCTCGCACGATAAAACAAGTAACTAGACGTAAGACGTATTATTCATTACAAACAACGAAAGTAAACCACTCTTAACGGCTTACAACTCTTAGCTCTAATGTTCCTGGGTAGACGGGGAGGCCGCTACAGGAACTGGGGCGACGGGGGGTGAATATAACACGGGGCTTAAAGAACAGAAGGTCGGGCTAATTGAGATCAATGACTGGCGCAGGCCACTTTACCAAAGCCAACTTTCCTCGCGGCCGTGTTGTTGAGCAACTGCTGTGTGGATTAACGTGAAAAGTGTTCCCACCTTCGTAGTTTTTCAATTCACCGCCGTACTTTTTACATCGGGACGGCGGAGAAAAATCCATTATATTTCTAAGCGAAAAAGAGGAAACGTAATATCTTTTGCGTAACTTTTATCCCGACGATACGTTTTCCATATTACATTTTGAAATGTCTTGTTGAGTTGTTAACTGTTTGATTAAAAAAAGCAAAAATACCCTGCGCATTTCACATGGAAAAATCACAAATAGTGAGAGTTTGAATTAATATCAATAAAAAATATAAATATTAGTAGGTGCAATAAATTATTTTAGGAAACATAATTTAGAAAAATATTTAAGCCTCGATGTGCATGAAAATCTTATTTCACAGATAAGTATCGTGGGATTTTTTAACAAACTTCAATACATATTTATTCATGGGATCGATGAAGGATTTGAGAAAAAACTTTGAATTGAATAACTTTAGATACAATACACACGCACATATACAGGGAAGTGAGTTTGGAAACTATTATTATTTAAACTCTATATTAGTACGATATTTTGTAATAGATTTTAGTCCAACTCGATAAAAATATCATTGAAAAGAATTGATTGGAAGTACATTTTTATGATTAAACACTAAATATAAGTACTGTCTGCCACTAGAGAGAGCATTTTTATTATATACATAAATGTATATATAATACTAATATTTTATTATATTATATCATCATCATCTTCTTCACTTGTCCTAGTAAGATTGGGGGTCCAAAGACTCGAAAAAGTGCTTCCATATTTCCCTGTCTTGCGCTGCTTCCGCATGAATCAACCAATGCTTATATATTATATTATTGATTAAGAAAACTGATCAATGTTTTTTATAACCTACGCAATATATTTAACAAAAATACTATTAAAATGGCGTATTACGCATTGGTGCAGTCCGTCTTACAGTATGGGATTGGGTAGGGAGGGGCTTGAAAGTACACCGTACAGCCAGCTATTAATAATTAAACAAAGAAATAACTATTAAAACGATTCTCAAAAAACCTTAATATATTTCGAGAGTTTAATGTACCATCACTCAAAAAAAAATATAAAACTAACTCCCTATGCCAAATCTATAAAGATTATTTTATAAATAAATCCCACCCCTTACAAGTAATAGACATAGAACAAAGTGGCAAATAAAGATACCAACTTTAAGAACCACCATGGCACAACATCACTATACATAATTGGGAGTTAAATGGTACAATACATTGTTGTCGCCAATTATATAATAAACTGTAGATACGTTACAAGAGTGAAATCTTGGCAATTTAAAACTAAGGTGCTTACTTGCATTCGTTAACGAACGGACCTTCGTTGTGATCAGGCGCGACGCTACGCGGAAAAAGTAACAGAGTATCGTACACTATTGTAAGGATGAGTATGTTATTTTAGTCACCGTGACTTCAAATTACCTGATTTTTCTGTAAACGCAGAGCGTTTGTGTGCTGTGATTTGTTGTCTCTTTCAATGCAAAATTTGCTACATATGAAAGCCGGCTAGTATGGTCTCTATTATAATACGACAATGGTACGTGTCTATAGTATAGTACGTGTCATTTGTTGTTGCAAATTGTTGCAAACCGAATTTCAAGAAACATTCCAAAATACGAACAGTTTAAGAAAGAAGTCAAATTCTTGATTTTGGATAACGATGTATTGTAACATTTCCCACTTGTCCCAAATGGTTGTTGTGTAATAAAAATTACTACTTCTAAATGTTTCTTACTTGTACTTAAGTTGTACTTTAAGTTTTAAGTACTTTAAGTTGACTTGTAAATACTGCTCCCATAAGCTCGAGCTATTGGCTCATATTATAAGTATAATATCAGTAAAATGTAATAACATTTATTTTTATTTTGATTTATTTAATAGATAATATAAATGACATCTTTTATAACTGATAACTAGCAAATATTAACAATAAAATTATTATTATGTGTGTGTTATTGTTATTATGTGGTGAGGGATAATCATTAACAATCATATTGGTAGTGCAATCTAATTTAACAAACAATGAGAAGAATGAGAATAACAAACAATGAAAAAATATATTATTTATCTAATATATTGAAAATTTTTGAATAAGCAGCCAAAAAGATACTAAATTCAATTACAACAAACCAAAGCCAACTCTACAATAAATGAGAATCAATTTCCGGGTTCACCGGGGGATTATGCACACAACGCGACTGCAAAATCCACCATTATACAAAGTAATTTGAACAAATCAAGTAATTGCATCTGTATCTTCATCGATTCGGAGGAAGTACTCGATAGTACCTCCCACGACCAACTCGTACCAAAACCAAAAGAAAAACGTTATTGACCACATAGCCTCAAATGCATAAAAAGCCACTCAAACTTGTGATGGTCGACATAGAGATAGATTTAATAAATTTAGAAAATCTTAAAATAATAATATTCAAAAAAGTCAAGTATGGACATCAAAAATATATTTCTTCTGTTTGGAATCGTTTAAAAGTAAAAGCCTGATATATTTCTTCTTAAGATTCTATGTATTACAAGAGGCTAACAAAATATTGAATATTCAGCTGTACAAGTAATATTTCTTAGATCTTTATTATACCTTAGATATAATTCTGTGTCAAACTAAAATTGTTTATGACAATCCTAATAGACTCGACCTTGTGAGTAGGTGCGAACGAGCCTTTATTATTTATGAATCAGAACAGTAAGTCTCGCGTGTAGCGGGTGCTTAACTATTATTTTAACGAAACGGACCAATCACAGGCGCGCTTTGCCTTCGACGGGTTGAGCCGGAGGCGACCGTCCTGATGACTGAATCCGGCCAATGGCGAGCGCCGGCGGTGAGGTCATCGCGCATAGGATGAGTCACTGCACTAGCGTGGATTTCGGAGGTATGGTGAAATCGTTACTATAAAAGGAGCGAACACGATATACTCAGCCCCTTCAGTTCGAGACCAGACCTGCCAGCGGAAGCGCTGCCAGAGAGACTACTGCCAGAGACTTCATTTGGAGAACAGCATTTGCGGACGGAGTTGCTGCCCGGACGTATGGAGGAATCTACCATTCATCAGTACCAGAGAGGATCATACCGCCACTGTGTAACAGCTAAGGAACACATTTATATTATCTATTACGGTTAATTATTTTCACTATCGAAATGTATTTATTTTGGGAATATTTGAGTTCGGAATAATTATGTGTAATTAAATATCACGATTGCTTGTGTGATATTGGTTCAAAATCGTACGAGAATTCCGTTCCAAACGGATGTATTTTTATGCAAAGCGAATTTCATACCGTTTATGCTAAAAATTGAATACACGGATTTCTATATGAATTACTTAGTAGCATTATAATAATTACTGTATTGCGTAGGTATTGCGCAATCATTACACTCGGTCTACAACTAATTCTTTATGAATCGAGTACCTCGGTATATTCGGCTTAACAAGTAGCTTCAGAACGACGAGTAAAGGACAGAATGGGGAGATCTAACTAAAGATTGGGGATATCTGGTTTGTGATGGCCTAGCTGGTTGGGGCGTAGATGCTTGCCGGCACTTGGGCGTGGAACCCGCACAAGCCCCTGCAGGGTCCCTTAAAGGCGGGGCCCTCCTTGTTGCTCGGGGTCGTCAATAAACCGACCACCTAACCTCATCCGACGCAAACTACTTAAACCAACAAAAAGGTTCCCTTTGTCTTTGGAAGGATTTCCATGCTTGAATGCTGTAAAACCTTGATAGAAAACGTTAACTTCTATTTCGTCCTCTGTAAGAAAGACAGGGCCAGAATAAATATAAAAATCATTCACTCATATGGAATAGCTGGGATATTATAAATATGTTACTAACACTCTAACATTTGTCCAAAGTAAATGTTGCAAGATGCAGAATCGTGGGACGCCATTCTGAAAAGGCATAATGAGATTGCACAATAATTTGTAACATCGCTGACTATGCCCGCAAAGGAGGCTAATGTCGTCATCAATTCGTACCAAAAGAGTACATGATTATTCAAACACCGGCCTAAAAGAAAGGCGCCTCAAGACAACACACATCATCAGAAACTCGTACCAAAAGAGTACGGCCTTCTCAATTATAAGCCTAAAAGAAGGGCGTCACGGGATCACATCTCGTAAAGAAGAGATAGAGTCTCGGGATGCAGTAAGTTCCGGAGAAACAAGGGGGGTCGTTTAGTCACTTAGGAAGTCGGCCACCGGGTCTAGGCGGGTGCGGGGCCTAAACCCCTCTCAGCAGAGATGCTGAGGGTTTAAAAAACCAAAATTTAGCATTTAAAGAAACTATTATTTCATATAAACTCACGGGCTGTTGTAGAATCCTTTCGAACAAACCATCCCCGAGACCTTATCTACTTATTTATAAAGAAGTTTCGCTTCAAAAATGTAGTATTTCGTAAATAGCAAATATATGTATTATTTTCTCACGCAACTAATATGAACAGGTTCATACACGTCTAGGACGAAACCATTCAAGGTAAGAATTTGCTAATACAAAGTGTTTATAATTATTAATTTCAGTGTTATTTAATATGTGTGAATTTTTCCCTTTGCAACGTTCGAACAATTCTACTGGTTTGTCCCCAAACGGAAATGTTTTATTTCTAATACACGCATCCTTCTGGTGAACGTATTTTGTTGTAACATAAATGTATAGATTATTAGGTTCGTTTGATGTTTTTATTACATAATATTATGCAATTGTTTCCACACTGCTCCTATAAAAGAATTTGAAGTTATTACGATACACAACGGGGTCCTTCATCCATTAGACGAATCATGTGCCAATTCAACGATGTATTACGAATAGTATATATTGTATTTATCGAGATTTAGTCGCATTTATTATTTCTAGTGAGGTTTTTAGTATTGGTTCCAGGCGCCATTATGAGGCGGAAATAGTTCATATTCATAGCCCGACTGCAATAGGTATTTTTGTCGCGTAAGAGGTAGCACTTTTAGGAATATAACTGTGTTTTATGTTTCGTCCCTGACGGACAGGATGGTATAGCTGTGGCTATTTAGGTAATATACTTAGTAAATGCAAAGGGCATTAGGTATTATCAATATAGTATGCGAACCCAAGATGTTAGAAATATTTTAGTTCCTATAATTTCATTGAATATTTGCTGCAGAATAATATTTGATGAGAGAAGTAGTTAATATTTTTTTGTTAATATTGCATTCAAAAGCGCAATTTTCACAGAATAATTATTTCCAGTTAATAATATATATTTTAGTTAAATGTATAGTTAGCACAGGCAGAGTATTAATATTGTATAGAATACATTATTTATAATATTTCAAGAAGGTATAATATTTTATTCCGCGATCCTTTTATAGTTACAGCGTATCTGTCGACCTCAGCCGTTGCCACCCGCGCCATACAACTATTTTCGCTAACATCATACGGCAAATGACTTTATTCATTGCAATGAAATTTATATTATTTAATATTATTTTCCATGACGTATTTTTGACGGGTCACCCCATAGGATTCATCACATTGTTAGCCGCGGCCAGGAGTTGGCAGATTAATTGAATGTAATCGCTAAAATTAAATATCAACTCGCGGCGATTAAGCAACGGCCTTTTAAATAAATTATTAATACAAAATTCATCGTTAATACGTTAGGAAGACCCACTATCTAGCTGGAACATCACAAACTCAAGATTTAATTTATTCAAAAAAAGCATTATTATGTATCTACGTGTCTGTATAAATACTATTGTATAAATAAATAAATAAAAATAAATAAAAATTACTCATTCTTCGACCAGTTTTGTTAGTTTTATTTATTTCAGAAGATGATTTATTTTTTCAGCTGAAAAAAAAAACATATTTAAATTGTAGCACTGAGATATATTTGATTTTTTTTGGAATCTACTGAAAACATAAAAAATTTAACGATCAAACTATTGATAGAAGATGATTTTACAAGGAGACTGAATTTTTTGATTTTATTTTAATTTTATTTGATATTATGAAGGAAAATAAAGTTCATATAAGGCGATGTTAAGAATTCACAATAGAATGATAAAAATTGTCGCAAAAGCACAACAAGCACTAGGTTATATGAAATTATTAAAAATATTCGCATCGTACGAAAAACAATAACGACATACATTTAGAAAGAAAATTGCCTCCCTTTATCACTTCATTAACTCAATGTTTATCATGTGTATTTTTTATTTGTATTGAGGATTGGGTTTACAATTTTATTACTGGAATTACTGCAATCTCGAATGCTTTATCGCTCGTTGCCGAAGTGAAATTTTTAAATGAACGATCGCTCATTTTAGAATGAGTTTTGCGACTGTGATTTACCGTTGTTTATTTAGAGCTAAACGATAAAGCGATCCGCCCTACCCGCCGATTTGTCCCGTTCTCCCCAATCGGACGCTCTCTCGCGGATGATTGATTACGGGATATACTACGCAATACATTCAATCGACTTATTCAGTTTGAAGCGAAGTGGTGCGTTTTGCTATAATGATCCCGATGACGTAAGTGCAAGTACCATGCATCTTTTTGCAAAGTTTCCGAGAAAAGCATAGCTGATGAGTAAGTAGCTCATGGTTCCTTTTCATATGAAAATATGAGCCACCTAGGGAGAAACCACTTTAATATGAAGAAAGGAAATTTCTTGCCCAGTCATTTTTGAACTATGCGATTCCAAGTTGGGGAGGTACTTACAAAACCACATTAAAACCAGCTATAACGGCACAAAAAACCTTGCTCCGAGTCATTAATAAGAAACCATTCACATACCAATCAGACAGACTATTCAGAGAATTTAATGTACTGGACGTTAGACAGCTGTTCGTTAAGTCTACCCTCATCTTCTACATTAAAAACACAAACCACCTAACAGCAACCAGTAACTCGCATTCACATAATACTAGACAAGCATTACGAAACCTTGACGAAATACCAAAAACTAAGACAACACATGGACAGAAAAATTACTCATACATAGGGCCTAAAATATTTAACATATTTAAAACAGACTTCCCGGAAATCAGAATATACTCAATTAATAAAATAAAAGCTTTAGCAAACAACTGGCTTACCTCCAAAGGTAGAACAGCAACTGAAAATTTACTTACTGTAATTGCTTAATAATGTCTTTAAATAAAAATATATACCTATATAAATTAATTAATTAATTAAGGAAAATAAAAAAATAATCTTAAACAAAACTTTAACCCTTTTTACATTAAACAATTATTCTACACATATTTACACTTGGACTTATGACTAACTCAACTTTCACTAACATTCCACTTGATACTCAATAGATACATAATAACTACCTTATGAAAATAAATACTACTGACGAACTCGAAAAAATATTATAATTGTGTGCTATAACGCCACTCTGGGACAGGCGTAGCCTAGTAGAGTGGCATAATCCACAAATTAAACAAAACAAAAAAATGTGTAAATTATCTTATGTTTTATCTTATGTTTTATTGTTAAATTAGTATTAAGTATCTTATTTGTAAACAAGGATTTTTAAATAAATAAAAAAAAAAATATATATATAAATTCTTGACCGAGTGGAGTGATTTACCAGAGCAGAACGATTTAAATTCAAAGCCCTTTAAAGAATCTTTAAAAATTTGTAAATGTTCTTTTCGTGCCTTACTCGTTCAATGGACGTCGAATATCATTGTTGGATATCATAATTTGCCAAACCATGGCCTTAGGTTCTCCTGCCATAACGTTTCGCTTCTTCCAGGATCCCATGTTCCGGAATGATATGCAGGACCTAATGCTTCTCTGGATGTCTCATATATGTCCGAGGTTTTCATATTTTAACTACTTCTTTTTCTTTACTTATCTGAACTATTTTCATTCTAAACTCTATTAATTCAACTAATTTTAAGCATTCTTCATCCTTTGAGAGGGATCACTTAAGCCCGCTCGTATAGGTTGTACGCTCTGGGCCATCGTATAAAAAGACACACGTCTCTGTGACACTTCTATAATTTATCTCAATGAATAAATCATCCCACTGGGGACAAATTCAGTAACCATGTTCTTAGAACATACCTACATATAAAAATGTTGTTAAAAACTATTTACTTGAAGAGACGGGACAACTTTAATAAAGAATTAAAATGAAGATAAATCGTTGTTGAGATATAAATATTTATGTCTTCCGCTCTACTAGAAAATCAAAAACAAATTCGTCAAATGACCGAATAGGTACCGAGGTGTGGAAGGGGGTGGGTTGGGGGGGGGGCGATAGCCGACACATCAATCATCTCTCTCTCCTGCATGAACTAATAGAGCCACGTGCCAAAAACATACCGGGAAAACTGTTAGGTAAACAGTTTGGACAACTTGAGTCGCGCTTGGCTGTATTGGTGTGGGCGGATACCTGGGCCCGAGTAGTGGTGGTCCAAAATCCATAGTGCTTCCAACGAGCCTCGGCCGTAGTGCTGACGGTGCCAGACGGTTTTCAAAATGGTACTTTAAATAACACTTGTATTATTTATACTTCCATTTTAATAATCTTAATTCACATAAAACTTTATACCGGACATCTAACTACGAGGTTGTATATTATTTCATGTTAAGTAACACGTACATTTCGTATTTATTTAATAACTAGTAATAAATAACCCGTCAAAAACGCATACTTTTACTACATATCTCGAGCGCGATCCAGCAGTAGCGTAGCATCTTGGTGGCGTTAATGATGGACATTTTTACATATAAAATTATGATTTTTTTGGGTTTTCATACCTCATTTTGTAACTCATCATTATTTGCGCTGTCAATCTATACTTCATCATTATTTGCTCATCATTATATAAAACAAGCGCTATCTTGTAGCGTGAGTGACGGATATGGTTACACAAAGAATTATGTATTTTGATCAGGCATTGTGAGTTGCTAGAATCTAAAATTTTACAAAAAGCAAAGGTAGCAAAGATGTTATAGAAAGAATATGGTATTAAATGAATAATTATGAATTCTTATTTAATATATTTCATAAATCAAAGGATACATTAAATATCTTTCATAAAATTTAGTTGTTAATTCTCCTAGCGCCATGTACCATTAAGGCTCAAGTCTGCCTTCTCATCTCATTCAATAGCTTCATCTCTATGAAACTTATATAATTTATCTTAATTAATGATTATCCCTCTGCGGACAAAATCCAGTAAATGCGTTCTTAGAACATACATATAAAAATTGTCTTTCTTAGAACGTACATATAAAAAAAATATTGCTTGAATATATTGCAGTTATATCCTCCAATTTTTAATTAATATGAAAATTTATACACATCATCAAAAATATTATATTTTCTAGCAAATACATTAATAGCTCTTTGCTCTTTAGGCTTCTCTAAAAAATGTGTATACTCGAAACAGAGCATTTTAAGGCAAGCCGCCCATTGTATTTGACGTGTGGGGTTTATATTTTCTGTACTTTCCCACAACCATCGTGATGTGACGGCCTATTTCAATAACAGAACGAAATGTGTAATACATAATGTAACGTTAAACTACTCCACGTATTTACAAATGATTTCCCCGTGATCGATTGATCTTGCTATCAGAATTTCGTATTGATCACGTACACAATGTAAGTCGTTAGTTTTACTAAATTAACTAATAGAAAATATCCCCCCTGTTGGCCGAATATGCTCAGCATTTCATCTCATCGTAAATACTACGTGCCGCGTCTCAAGCCATTACTTCCCACCGAACTGAGGGAACGATAAACGGAAAGGAAAAGCGGGCTGCTTTATGGGATACTCAACTAAACAAAGAAGCCGATAGATACCTACCTGACAAATACCGCTATTTATCATTTAATATGAAACAAGCTATTAATGCAGAACGTGCTTCGAAAACGATACATTCTTCATTGTTACTCGCGATAAATTGATGACGAAGGAAAACAACTCTAATTTTAGTGCTTACTACAAAGCACTTAATGTATTGTGATGTGTTGAAAAACTTAAATTTGTTTTAACAGATGTAATATTTAGTATGTAGTTTATTTTTTTCTTGAATCAGGTTCAGTTTAAAAACGAAATTTTAACATACTTTGTTAAAGTCGTTCGAAGGTGTAGCTAAGCTTACCATAAGGTACATTTCCAATATTCGCTTACGGCGAGGACTGTTTCGTGATTAGATTTCATTGACTTTAAAACCAACGTTCTAATCTAAATCTAATCTTATATAATGTATAACTTGTTAATTTAAAACATCGGTTTTAATTTGGTTTTCTG